>VWZG01003983.1:4570-275599 GCA_013396735.1 Grallaria varia
TTTTTTTTTTGAGAAAGATCTGGCAGCAAAACAACATTTTTAAAATTTTTTTCCTGACATGGTTGGAATGTTTGGGTGTGAGCCTTGCTGCAGGATGTGTTACAGCCTGAATGCTGTGCAGCAAGCCGAGTGCCTTTGAGGATAAGCTGGGCATGGGGATGGCACTTGTGCGCATGGGTGCCCTGGTATGTCACCATCTGGAAACAGTTCAGAGTTGTCGGCGACGCAGATTTGCTAATCAAAACCCCACATGACTGAAGGACATACACGCTGACCTTTACTACAGTCATGGAAATGTTGCCGCAGCCTGAAATGACTTTCTAGAGCTGCTCCCACTGCTCGAGTTGGAGAAGACTCTTTGGCACTACTGGTGGGGATACTGTGCCTCTGAACAAAGCACCTTTTTAATATGTACCTTTCAGAGAGAAGGGAGGAATTATCTCTGATTCAACAGGGCTTTCAGATACCCTTTCCAGATTACCACAGTGGTTTCATTCAGTTATACAGACTTCAAATTAAAAGTTAATGAAAACTAACCCACTTCTTATTTCTCCTGAGGCACATTTGCTCTCCTACTCAAACGACTGAGAAAAGGAAGTCAGAAGAAAATTCCTATGTGTTTGGCAAAGGGTTCAGGGACTCTGAGAACTGCCTAGCAACGCCATTGCTGTAATTTTAAATCAGTTATGTTCATTTTCCAAGTGTGTTTTATAGCCACCTCCCACATGCCCATGTGTGAGCAAGTGAAGTATCATTAGCTCTGATGGGCACCCTTTGTCTTCCTAGGAAATTACTAAATAGTATCCTCAAAAAGTTGACCATTGGAGAGTAGTAGAAATTACAGACTCATGTTTGGCACAGAGTGTTGTATTCGCAGCTGTACTGACTGCCTGCCAGGAGCTGTCTGCCTACAGGACATGCTGTCTTCCAGTTGCTTGACCTGAAATAGTTCAAGATGATAAGAGCAGTGTTGGAGAACTGAACAAACCTTCTCTTTGCAGATTCCTCTTGCTTGGTTTTATAGCTCGCCTTTGGGGGAAAGTGAGCTTGTTGCCAGTCTCCAGGTGATGGCAGATTCAAGATCTGGTTTCCAGATTAACTTATGGTGCTGCTTTTTAAATCAGGGTAAGGCATCCCTTCATTATTGACATGCAAGGAAAAAACCCCACATGTGATTCATATATTTTACCAACTGATACATGCAAATACAAATGAGAACAACTTGAATACAGGAAAATCACTGGGATTTTTTTTACTAACATCTTTAAAGTCTTACAGCTTCATAGGCCCTGTTCTTCCTTATTCCAGTTCTTCTTTTAGCTGTTCCTATTTGATCATAGCAATCACTCTGAGTCATGATGTTCGTACTGGCTACAGTGCAATAGACTCACCTGTACAATTGCTTTATTTAAGTCCTTGCTTGTTTGAACACAGCAAAAAGCAGGCAGGCAAACAGCAAGAGCCCACCTGTGCTCACATTCAAGCCATTTCCAGGAAGCTCTTTGCCCCAGTGTCCTCCTTCCTTTCAGTGTCATGTCCCTGAACTCAGTTTACTGTGCCCTTTGCATTTCTACCTTTTTTTTTTTTTTCTCCTTTTTTTTCCTCTCTTACATGCACATGTGTGACTTCACAACTTCTGGCTTAACCACTTTCTGTCTATATCATTGACCAGTACACTGTACTGCGAGCCTGTCTGGGAACATGCTATTACTTAATTTTCTGATAGTGTTGCAATATTTTGGAAGGTGGATTGTACAGCTTTGGGGTTTAGTAATCAGAGTAGTTTAACTGCTTTCTTATGACGAGCGAATTTATTTTATTTTTTCCTCATTCCATAACTTTTTCTTACTATTTTCAACATGAGTTAATGCGATCACACGTTGATTACATTTTGCTGCATGAAAATGGAAGGAAATTACAATTGCACACGTGGAATTTTGCAAATGGCCAAAATGATGTTAGGATAGCTGCCAGGGTTGACGGAGAGAACAAAAATCACTCCCCGGGTGTGGCTCTGTATTCTCTCCTGCTCCGCTGGCCCTGCTGCAACGCTTCTCCCTGCTGCCAGAGAGTGCTGCCTGCCCTGCTCTGTGTGCCGAGCGGTCAGTGGAGTCGTGTCCTGAACTGCTCTGTGAAACGATCCAAGTTTAAAAGTGCTTTTGGGAAAGTTCAGAGCACTTTCACTTTAAAGTATGGTTGGACGCGCTCTTGTATGGGTGGTGACTTGGAAAGCCTGGGAGGGGACATGAAAGATGAAGAACGAAAGAGCTTTCTATAAATGAGGATACAGCTGCATAGCTTAAACCAGAGAGAGAAAGAAACTCCACAGTTATCTGTCCTCGTGCCTTTTACCTGCATGGCATCAGTATGACTGAGCCAGATTACACAAGAGAACAGTGACACATCACAACCCAGTTGTCCACTGGGTAGAAAAAAGCACTCTGTGCACTTCAACGAGGAATCTTATGTTTTCCATTGGGAACAAACGGTAAGGGAAATTCATTGCTGTGAGCACTGAAAACAAATGAGCATGAAGACTGTGCCTATGATGACAATATTTGTGAATGCAATTGTTTTATGTGGATTGGAAGTAAATATTTTATTCATTGTCTCATACGTGCGTGCATGATTATATATGCAACACATTTAGAAGAAACAGAAATATTGTGTGCTACAGCAGTTTTCTAAGGAAACTGAAATACTGACTGAAGTCAAGCAGTTTTTGGTAACTGTAATTTAAAACATAAATGTCTTTCTGAGTTCATCTCTTCTAAGCTGGATAGAGCCCAGCATGTCTGTTTTTAAATAACTCATTCCCATGACCTTTGCAATTCACTACCTTACACAACAGTGCAAAAAGGAGCCTCATACACATGACTCAGGCTGCCTTAGGGTTGCTGAAATTTAAGAAGGCAGCCTACATAACATGATCACAAGTGAAGGAAAAATAAAAGACTGCTTATATAACATCCAGCCAAATTGAACAAACCTCTGCAGTTACACAAGGCTGCAGGTTGTAGAGATGCATCTGAAGCTCACAGTTTTACAGAAACAGACAGATGTAGCTGGTGTGTAGCCCCGGTGTTTAGTGTCAACACTAGTAGAATAAATAATAATCCTTCCTTTTAAAATACTGCTCTAAAACACTTTGCTGGCAATCTGGACATGCTGTGGGACATTTGAAACACATTGAGTAAAATAATCATGAGGAAGGAGTAAGGTGCCTGAACTGCTATTTTGCAAGCCCAAAATGATCCACAAGAAACATGTGCCATGAGCTCCTGACAAGCAGCAGGGTAGCAGTCATCTTGTGCTTACTGAATATCTTCCTGATGCTCCTAGATCTTAATGGAGGTTCCTCAGAGGCACAGGCCCATCTGTGAGGAAACCTGTGATCTTGCACCTTCGAGTCCTTCGAGCCTGCGCAGTGGATTTTTTAGGTGAGGCGCAGCGTGCGCGGAACTGCCCCCGCCCTTTAGTCCTAAGGTTCATCTGCCAGGGCCTCGCAATCTTGGACAGTGGCAGCGAAGTCCTCAGGATGTAGGTTTAGTGAGAGTGACCTTACAGGGCTAAGCGAGCTCCATCTGCCCGGGTTTGGAGTTAGAGTTGTCCTTCTCCTAGGATGGTTGCCGGGAGGCTGGTGAGCCCATCCTGCCCATGGACACACTTTGTCTGACCCATCAGCTGAGACCTGACTAGCATGGGAGACCCTACCGGAGGCACAACCACCACCAGTATAGCTCAAAACCTCATACGGGCACGCAAGCTTCTCCCCCGCGACAAGGGGGTGTCCAGGGAGAAGATCTTGCACCACCTCCCTGGCCTGTGCCACAGGGACACATTGAGCTGTGCAACTGAATAGGCAGGCAGATTATTCAGACTTGCAAGCCAGATCCAGCTCTGGGCTGGAATCCAGATCCAAGGAAAGCACGAAGTATCAAAGCAGGGCAAAATTAGAGTGGGGATCCCTAAATAACCTTATAAAAAACTCCCCAGGACAAGAAAGGCACCCTTTAAGCAGGCCTCCTGGAAATGGTCACAATCAGGCCTTCTCTTTTGATTAAAAGCCTGGCACAGGAGCACAGCTTTGTTCTGCTGAGATGGAGAGGATCTCTCTGAAGGAGTTGTCTGCCTCCAGTTCCTGGACACAATAAACAAAGCTCTGTGTTGCTCTTTCTGCTGGTTTCTATCTTTCTGTAACAGAATAGTGGCTAAAGCTTGTAACTGTAACACACTGATAGAATTGTCATCTTCATTCCACACGATTTGTTTTTCCAGGAGAGTCCTGTTACTGTCTGGCTGCAGGTCAGCTGAGGCGAGGGCAATCGCTTATCCCGCAGTGAAGACTGGCCCCCAACTCACATAGGAATTCACCACTCCTTGGCTTAGAGGCAGCGGCTGGGATTCTGTAACCTTCTGCCTCGGGCACCACTTGGAAAAACAGAGTAATTTACTGGATCTGATCATAAGGCTTCATATATTTTTAAATTATTGTATTAGTTATATATTACTTAGACTGCATTCTCAGTTATTTATGGCTAGACTTGAGCTAACTCCTTTCCACGCCACCAGGAAAGTATTTTCCTTGTTTTGAGAAGCGTACTGTCTAGGGATGGGCAGATAAACCAGACTGAAGGTAAGAGGATAGAACAAATACATTTTTGATTTGTTGTTTTAAAATATAAACTAAACATACAGTATAAAGCAAATAGTAACTATTTCTTTAGAAAGGGGTACTTGAGATAATAAGTCTATTCATTAAGCAAGGAAAAGAGTAAACAAACTCATCTTTCTTCTGCAGAAAAAACCCAAATGCAAATACAAATACAAGTTCAAAACCCCAAAGGATACAGCTGGGTCTGATTTTTTCAGCATTTAAGCAAGGCTAAACCACAGGAAGGTGAATAGGAGTGCAAAGGAGGTCACTTTTGTCTGGTATTCTTTCTAAACTTCCTTGTTTCAAGTGGAAGCGAGACGTGCTCTAACCCTGGACCTCAAGAGATCTAAGAGATTGGTTCAGAGTCTATTCTTGGTTCTAAATTGAAATTTCTAATTTTGTCTTCCATAACTACTTTTCACTTCAAAGTACATGTTCATGCTAAGAAAATAACACTGATACTTCTAGTAATTGCCATTGGTTGCTCTTCCTCATTGCTGGAGAAATTATTAGTCTTTAATATCCACATTGCCCAGAAAGATCTCAGCTCAAATGAGCCAGCTGTTTCTATAGACCATCTTTTGACTCCAGTGACCTCAAGTAAAGACAAAAGGCTGTATCCAATTACCAGCCTCTGAACAATCTTTGATTTCAGAACTATCATACCTGATAAAATGAAACTATCATTGTTCCAGCAGTATTAGGCAAATCATATTTTGTCTGTTTAGAAGTGTAATCTATTCTCTGTATGAAAAAAATGCAGGTAGATTCCCTTCCCAATTTTAATCTCCACTACTTCCTTTGGAGTCTAATGAATGTTTTGCATGGCAGCCATTATAACTGCAAATTTTAAATTAATGTAACAAAGAAATTTGAAAAATGCACATGATGAACTACAGCTGGAAAAGGATTCAGACTCTTCAGAGCCAAGATAATTCCTGGATTCAATCTTCTGATATCCCAAAACTGCTTCCTCATAGCACAGGTATTGATAGTGTCATAAGTATCATTCTTGAATCTGGTCTAAAAATTGTTTTCCGATAACATTTTACTACAGAATTTCCTTCGCTTCATCAAGTTGTGAGAATGCTGTATTCCCCAAACTGGATACAGACCCTGAAAGATCAAACCAGGTGAAGAGTACAAACTAGTGCACAACTACTACCAAATGCAAAAAATGCATTTAATTCTCTGCTAATGAGATGGGGATCAACATATAGGATAGTGCAAAGAAGCTCGGAGGGGCAAGAGGCAACAGGTACAAGCTGAACAAGGAAAATTCTGGTTAACTGCAAGTTAAAAATCTTTGCAATGAAAGTGGTGAAGTACTAGAACTGGGGCCCAGGCAGACTGGAGCACCTCAGTCCTCAGAGACGTCCAAAACAGGACTGGACAACTCCCAGAACAACCTGACCTAGCTTTGAAGGTGGCCTTGCTTTGAGCAGGTCCTGTTTGACCTCAATTACTCTGCAATTCTAGGAAGCTGGATTTGAACTGTTGAATGAGTCAGACCCATTGCTTCATTTCAACTGAGAATGAAGATACAAATGGCCTCCAGGGGAGATAAAATAAATTAAACTATTCCTGAGTCTCACAGTGATAGCAAAATACCCATTGAAAGCAATTGTCTCTGATTCCCCACTGGCCTTGCATTTAGAAAGGGCATGGGGGAGAGATCAGCCATGTGGCTCAGTGCTGATTTACTCTAAACTTGATACTCCTAAGAGATGTTTTTTAAAAATCACCTTTTGCAGGGCTCTTTGTAAAATTTCAGAAACTTCCACTATACTTGGGAACCCAGCTGTGTTAAAGGAGGACGAATGTCCCAGCCACAGCAAATACACTCTGAGAGGGCAGCAGAACACTTGAACATACAACCAAATCCTCTCTTTGAAGCAAACTGAAGCTCACAGGCCACTTCTGTTTGCAGGTACTCCAGCTGCTCTGAACTCTACTGACACGTTTATTTTTGCCAAGTAATGTTCCTGATTTCCGCTAAAAATAAATTACTGCTCTGTGGAACAGCAGACTTAGTTGCTGTCATTGCTTCTGTAACGCTCTCAGGAAAGGAAAGAAGACGGTTTAATCTTGTCCTGTTCTTCATGTTTATTCAGTATATGGCAGGTTTTTCTCCCTTATTTCCCCCCTGGCTAGGCTTCTCTTTACACTTTTAAAACTTCTATGACTCCTCTGTCTTTTTTTTTCCTCCTCTAGGTTGATATGGCAGCATGCCAAGTGGAAGTGTTTGATCTGTGCATTCAGTTTTGAGACAGGTTGTATGAGCAACTGCTGTTTCCAACAAGCACAGGAGCAAAACAGCATTTCTGAAACTCTGTGTGCAAAGATATCATAAGAATGTTAAGGAGTCAGGGGATATCAAAACAAGTGAAGTGTTACACTGTGCTTCTGAACTAGCTTTCAGTAAAATGAATAAACAAAATTGAATAAATAAAATATTGATACATTAGGCACACAACTTATTTAAACTAGAAGGTTATTATGAACAGTTGATTTCAACTGAAAATGAGTTTTGATGCTCTGTAATGGAGTTTCTCTGGAGATGTGTTTCTCTGGAAATACGTGTTAGGGTAACTACTACAGCACTTCAGCTGCAGTGATAATGCATAGCTGCCTATCGGTTCTGCAGCACAGAATTACGCACCATCAGCAACACGCACAGTGGACAAGAACTGATGCCTTTTGTCACATGCAATTGAAAATCCTTTCATCCAGGGAAACTGGGAGACTTCGCATACCTTGAAGCAGTTACAAGTGATTGCTTCTCCATCAATCTCTGATGTAAAATGTGGAACAACAGGGTTTTACTCATTAAAAAAATTTTTCTTTAGAATCAGCAAAAATAGGCTGTTGCTCAAAGTGCACAAAAAGGTTTTGGCAGCAGCAAGATGAAGAAAAGGAAAACCTAACTTGCCAGTTAGATTGCAACATCCAGCTTCTGGAAGACCAGCAAACTTGCAACAGCTTGAGGAGCAAACGATCAGCCAAGTTTTAGTATTTTGTCTTTCCTTTGTGGGATTTATATGTGGCTGCTAAGGTCAAATTCTCTTCTCATCCAATATTTTAAAATTCAGATTTTGTCTGCTGTTTAGAGATACTTGGTATCAATAGGATACTGTAAGAGAGGGAGTCACAAATTCCAAAACAAGCTTGAAAAGTAGCTCTTCTTCTGGACTTATCAAGAAAGAAGTAAGTGAAAGGAATAAATAAATAAATAGAGAACTATAACACTACCCTTCTGATTTCACAGCAAATTATGGAGAATCAAACTAATGGGCACAAGATGTTCTGAAGACCAGAAGTACTAAACACTAATTATTTTATGAAAATTTTTTTTCTCAGTAGGCAACTCTAGAGAGCAACAATCTCTGCAGAAATCATACACGAATCAATTCTACAAACTCAGTACTTACAGTAAGGAATACAAGGTGACGGGCAGTGACTTCATCCCAATCCATTTCTGTATATCTACTCATACAACTATCACTCAATTCACCCCAACAGAGGTCTGTCTTCCCACAGCCTTCTACCTGCTGATACGGCAAGAAGATGCCTAATTGTGATGCTGTACACAGTCTATAAGAGCATTTCTAAAGTTTGGGGCTTTACAGTCACTCTTGATGCAAGCAGAAAATTACGTAAATGGTTGTTGTTTCAGCTCATTCTGCCAATTTATTCCTACCCATGTGCTACCATTAAAAAGGAATGCAAATTATTCCTCTTCCATGCTGTTTAATGAAGTCTTTAATGTACAATGGTATCTGCCAAATGCCTTTTTTTGATTTTAATTCTAAAATAAACCTCAAAGAGAAGATGATGGTGTACCATTCTGGATAAACAAATATCTCAAAAGTTACCAGAACACCAATAAATGAACATTATAATACTCCGTGTTTTCAACTACTCCCACGGAAGACTTGCATTTTAAGGATGGCATCATTTTATCTTTCTAGCTGCTTTTCACACAGAGTGTCACAGGGCAGTACTTTCCATATTCTTACATCTCAAGTAAGATCTCAGTAAGTGCAGATTTTCCTTTGTTTCCTTTCCTGGTTTTGGTATACAGCTGTACACATCCTACCAACTGGGCAAAGATGCAAATATAGTCAAAATCTCTGTCTTGTCACAGCTCCTAAGGGAATGCTAATTGCAACACCCTGAGGCTCGATGAACATCTGCTGCCAACAGCACACAGCAAAGTGGGCATCCCGGCCACCCTGAAAATAGCAAGGCATGAGAGCACAGGCATCTGTAAATAGAGAAAGAGATCATCAAGGAAATCAAAACACTGTCGAATTTATGTACTTTCCATATTCTGAAATTTACATGAAGAATAAGGTCGGAACAGAGTATCTCATAAGCATGTGCAAGATTGAGTGTTGCCCGAGGGATGGGAACGGGGACAGGACCGTAACTGACAGAGGGGAGGGAGAGACGGGAGGGGAGGGAAAGGGAGGAGGGAGGAAAAGGGAGGAAGGGAGAAGAGAGGGAGGAGGGAGAGGCAGGAGGGGAGGGAGAGGCAGGGTGCTGTTCCTGCCGCCCTGGTAGGAATGACAAGTGCTGCTCTTCTGGGGAGGAGCTGCTTTTTCTCGGGAACTGCTGCCCTCGAACCAGTCCGTGCTGGCAGCAGCCGACGTGGCTTTCTCGGGGCACTGAGTGGCCTGGTCGCTGGGACTCCACGGCAGCCTGCTTTGCCTGGAGGGATTCTGGTGAAGACAAAACACCACGAGGCAAACAAAAAAACCCCAAAACACAGCAGAAAAACTACATCTTGCAGCACAGCCTTCGGTGGTCTCTTGGGGCGTTAACGTGCTTTCTGACTGTTCACAGGCAGACAATACAGATATGCAGCGGCCGGGCCCCCTGAGGCGCAGGGCCCGAGGAGGGGCCGGGCCCGCTCGGCCTTCCCAACCCTGCGCGGTGCGCGCGCAACGCCTCCTCCGCGCGCGCTCCCTCAGCCTCATCCTCACGTGACCGCCTTGCCCTCCCCGGCAACCAATGGGCGGCGCGCCGCGCACCTCAGGGCCCTTTATAAGGCAAGGCGCGGCGGCCGCAGGCGTGTAGGCGGCGGCTGCGTGCGGGCGCGGGCAGGGTGTGTGCGGGGCGTCGCGGTCCGTCCATCCGCTTCTCTCCCCGCACCGCCTGGTCCTTCCGCCCGCCTCCTTGTGCTGCCCGGGAAGGGGCCAGGTCTGTGCCCGGGACGGGCGGAGGGAGGAGGAGGAGGTGGTCGTGCCGGAGGCGGGCGGGCGGCTGGGGAGGGGCGGCCATGTCGTGGCCGCGCAGCGCCTGAGCGGCCGGCGGTGTTCCCGCGGCGGCGCCGGGCGGGTGGGCCGACCCGTTCTTCGCCCCGCCGGAGGCACAGCGGGGCCGGCAGGGCTCGGCGCCCGGGCGGGCNGGCTGTGTGTGCGTGTCTCCTCCTGTCTGCCGTCCCACCTCCGTGCCGGAGCTCTCCGTCTTCTCTAACAAACTCTCTGCCCTGCTTCTCCCCCGCCCCCCGGGCTTCTGCTTTGTGGATGTTGGCGGCTTCATGTTGTGACAGGAGAATGTGTGTGTGTCCTGGGCCCAGGCGGATCGGTATGTATCTCCCTGCGCGGGGCCGCGGGCTCGGGGGTCGGATGGGAGCCGGGGCAGGGGCGGCTGGGCTGGGCTGAGCTGTGCCCCAGGCGGAGGCCTGAGGGGAGGATTAGCGGTGCTGCTTGTGGTGAATGCTTCTTGTGCCTCCTCCCCGTCCGCTCCAGCAGGCTCCGTCAGGTCTGTCAGGTGTAGGAGAGGTACCCGGGGCAAGTGGTATTACCTGGAGCCGTGGGTGTCTTTGGCACAGTGTTTTGGGGGAATCTGTCTGTGCTGTGTCAGTTGGCCTTAATAGTATGGCTAAAACACCCTGTTATTGAACGAAGGGGTAAGATTTCTCCGTTTCTTTTAGTGTGGTACTACAAAACCCATAAATTGACCAACTGACTCATTGTTAGCTGTATTATATTTACAGCTTAAAAAGTAGCATTTTTACCCTGTTCTTTTTACACTGCACCAGGTCTAATCTCTTGAAAAATCTTGATTGAACTGTAAAATTTCTACTTCATCTCTCTTCCTTCTCTGCCATTTTTTGATCAACCATAATGAACTTGTGATAATAAAGTAATTATTTAAAGGCTAGATGGAGTGTCTGGTTATATTTGGGGCATCTGTGTTGTGGGGATAAATGGGAGAGACTTAGAATTTCAGTTCAGGTTGGGAAACTTGCAATTTTGCATTTACTTAGTCAACTAGGATTTATTAAATTTGATATGTGAAACAGACTGATCTCTTAAGCTGACATAGATCTACTGTAAATGATACAGCCTGTGGAAAATTTGAGGCTTTCTACTACTTCCTCTTGGATTTCATGTAATATTTAATAAACTAATGATTAAAAATCAGTGAAATAGCCTCTGGTGGGACTGCAGAGCCATTACAACAGCAGGAAATTGGTATTTTTGCTTTATCATGGACCAACAACAAAACTGTCAGAACAGTTGTAGCACGACTGAGGGTCAGGGCTGAACACAAATGCTGAGCGGTCAGGAGAGCTTGGTTCCATTGTAGTCTAATGGGAGGCTGGTGCTGAATGCATGGGGGATGCTGTAGGTAAGGCACATCCATAAAACCTTAAGGTTACCATTCTGTAAGCAAAATTGTTGCTTTTAAATGTCATGTAAAGATATACACTAACTGTTACCAAAATAGCTCCCTTATAATTAGAAGGCAGTGAATAGAATTTAAAATCTATATTTGGAGCTGCAGTCTACTGCTGTCATACTGTGTGCGTGTGAAGCCTGGACTGGAGAAACAGACTTTGAGAAGCAAATTGGTAACATAAATTTAGTGTTCATCTGGAAGCTTGAGCCAATATGCTGCTGCTGAGCATCTGGAGTATAACCAGAGCTCTTCCTGGTAGCTGCACAACAGAAAGCTGATCAGTTCAGTCTTCATGGCTATCAGTGGGAGACTCAGACAGGCCAATGGACAAGAATTTTTGTCTATGTAAGTCAAGAGTGACAGTCACTCTAAGACTGGGAAGCTAGTGGAGTAATAGCAACATGAATTCTACTTTGCTTTCAGCAGTTACATATCTTGTAACAGAGAAATGGACTCTACTCCAGGTTGCATAAGGAGAACAAGCAAGCTTGGAGGGAATAATGTGACTTACTTCCCTCTCTTGAAACAGAGAGAGTGGGGTGAAGCTTCATATATTTCTAGACTTCTCAGCTGGTCTGGTTGATCAGAATCCTATGGCTGAAGGTGTGGAGAACTCAAGGAATGGAGTGTTTGCAGAGTGCAATTCTGCCTGTGTTGCATGATCCTTTAGATTATTTGGATTTGCTGCCTAATTTATAGCAGTTGTCTCACCTGAAATACTGGTGTGGCTGCTTGGTTTAAAAAAAATCAATTTGTGACTGAAGCACCTTGCTTAATACAATAATATCTACTTTTTTTTTCAGTAAAACAATTAAATCTGAGATACAGTGGTGCTGATAGATTAGTACTTATGACTGCAGTAGGCCTTCTGATGGTCTTTTCTAAGAAAAAGCTTTTATGATGGAACTTGATGATAAAAGCTAGAGGAAATTGAATTCCCTTAGCTGCATGTACTTCACACAAGGCACAGTTCAATTCCGTTTCCACTCTGGAATTGTCTCCAAGTATGACATTGTAAAAGACTTCCTGATAATGAGGCATAGAGAATAAAACTTTTAGGAGATACTTACACTATGTGATTTGGTATGTAAATGGAGACATGGAAGAGTATCTTAGAGTAATCTGTCTTCAGGGGAATGAAAAATAAAGAAACCTTTTAGATGTGGCAAGTAATAGAATTTTTGGGGGGTAATAGTTTAACACTGAACTAGCATTAGCCTATTGTGCAGGGCTCCATTTTAGTAATGGAAGCAAACATAGTTTGCTTGTAGTTCAACTGAGTGACTTCTTAAAGTGTTTTATAATCCTAAAACTTAATGGAGTAGATGAGCTGTTGGTAAGATGTGGTTGCATCAAGAATACCTACTGCTTGCTTCTGTCTAAACTATCTTCATCTGAAACCCAGTTGCATGTCATCCCAAAGTTGTCCTTGAGTCTTACCGTTAGAGGGTTTCTCTTCTTTAGCCTCATAGAAGGACAGTTTTCCTCCCTGTGTACCACATCTGACCGTGTCAGCTGTGAAATCACCAGGAAAGCAGATATCTATCCAAGTCCTGTAGGAGGTGGCAATACTGTAGCATGCTCCATGCTAACTGTTGTCCTAAGTTGTTTGAAGCTTTGTCTGTTTTCACTTCCTGCTGGCTATCTGAATTAAAGCTAAAATACCTATGCTGAACTGAAGTATGGTATAGTCCATTTGTTACAGTTCAATGTAGTGCCTATAAACAAACACCTCTTAATGCCTTTCTCTGTCAAGTTCTGTGTGTCTTTGAACTCCATATACTAAGGAACTTGGCTAGGGACTGTAAACATCTTAACACAATTTGGGGAGGGGGGAGTGGAATCTGTTGGCTGTCCCCCTAAGCATAGTTGTTCTCTTGTCTTTCAGCAATTCCAGTTCGAAGCTCCAGGCTACCATTGTTGTCTGATGCCATGCCAGCACCAGCTCATCTGTTCCCATTGATTCGTAACTGCGAGATTAGCAGAATCGGCAGTACTGCGTGTTACTGCCACCATAAACATCTGTGTTGTTTATCATCTCATTTTGCTCACAGTCACTTCAGATATGCACCACAGAAGAAATTTGCAGCACTTTATAGGCCAAAGGAGAACTTTAATCACTTCATTCACTCAAGGGATCATGCTTCTACCCCACAGAGGTTTTACCTCACTCCTCCACAGGTCAACAGCATTCTGAAGGCAAATGAATACAGTTTCAAAGTCCCAGAATTTGATGGTAAAAATATAAGTTCTGTTCTTGGCTTTGATAGCAACCAGTTGCCTGCTAATGCTCCAATAGAGGACCGTAGGAGTGCTGCCACCTGCTTACAGACAAGGGGGATGCTTCTGGGTGTGTTTGATGGCCATGCAGGCTGTGCTTGTGCTCAAGCTGTAAGTGAAAGACTGTTTTACTACATTGCTGTCTCTTTGTTACCTCATGAGACTTTACTTGAAATAGAAAATGCTGTGGAAAGTGGCAGAGCTCTATTGCCCATTTTACAGTGGCACAAGCATCCCAATGATTATTTTAGCAAAGAAGCTTCTAAGCTTTACTTCAACAGTCTAAGAACTTACTGGCAGGAGCTGATTGATCTCAACAGTGGCGAGACTACTGATGTGAGAGAAGCTTTAATTAATGCTTTTAAGAGGCTTGATAATGATATTTCTTTGGAAGCTCAAGTAGGAGATCCAAATTCTTTTCTCAACTACCTAGTACTGCGAGTAGCATTTTCTGGTGCCACTGCTTGTGTGGCCCATGTGGATGGTGTTGACTTGCACATTGCAAACACAGGTGACAGTAGAGCAATGCTTGGGGTTCAGGAAGAAGATGGATCTTGGTCTGCAGTTAATTTGTCCTATGACCACAATGCACAAAATGAACATGAAGTGGAACGTGTGAAAATGGAGCATCCAAAGTCTGAAGAGAAAAGTCTTGTAAAACAAGATCGTCTGTTGGGTCTCCTGATGCCTTTCAGAGCTTTTGGTGATGTGAAGTTTAAATGGAGTATAGAACTGCAGAAGAGAGTAATAGAATCAGGCCCAGATCAGATGAATGACAATGAATATACAAAGTTTATTCCTCCCAACTATCACACTCCCCCATACCTCACAGCTGAACCAGAGGTCATACATCACAAATTACGGCCACAGGATAAGTTCCTAGTTTTGGCCACAGATGGGCTATGGGAGACAATGCACAGGCAAGATGTGGCTAGAATTGTAGGGGAGTACCTCACTGGTGTTCACCATGAACAGCCAATAGCTGTTGGTGGCTATAAGGTAACTTTGGGACAGATGCATGGTCTCTTAACAGAAAGGAGGGCAAGAATCTCTTCAGTATTTGAAGATCAGAATGCAGCGACTCACCTGATACGACATGCAGTGGGTAACAACGAGTTTGGAACCGTGGATCATGAGCGACTGTCCAAGATGCTTAGTCTTCCAGAAGAGCTGGCTCGAATGTATAGGGATGACATTACAATTATTGTGGTGCAGTTCAATTCACATGTTATAGGTGCGTGTCAAAATGAGGAACTGTGAATTTCATGTAGTGAACTCCTTACCAAAGTTGTAACAATGGCCAGTATGAGCAGCAAATTAAAAACATCCACCCAACAAAACCCAAAAAAACCTTTGGCAGACAAATCGTTTGCTTGCTGGATTCAATATATCCATTGTCCCTACCTTTCCCCAGAGCTCTAAATACATGGGAAGTGCTATTGACCTAATACAAAACTTGATGTCACAGCTCGGGAAAAGAGGCTTTTATAACAACTTTGCACTATTGATTTCATGAATGCTGCTAGAACAATGTCTTGAATTTGGCAGATTTGGATGAGGGAGGGAAGTAGGATGAAGAATTAACTATCAAAGATCTGACTGTTCAAGAAACAAAACTTGTTTATATAATATCTGCAAATATCTGTATCTTAAAAGATGAGTAAAAAGTGTTGGATTTTTTACAGGGCTAATTCTTGCAATGTTTTTGTGAATATACAGTCTTTTGTTTCTCCTAAGCAGAAGGTCACTTTAACCAAGTAAGTCTTCAGTGTAACAAAGTTGTCTCACTTTCATATGGACAATGTCATTCACGTAAGGATATTTGTCTAAGTGTTGATTTCAATACAGGTCTAAGCCATAATCAATACCTGAGATTGTTACAGCTTAATCTTATCTTATGCACGGTAACTTCTAAATTTCTTGTGCATTAATACTTGGCTGTGAGTTTCCACACAACTTGTAGGGCAATAATACATTACAACATGCAGCAAGATACCAGATAATTTTGTGGAGGACCTCAGTTTGCAGTATTAAGAAGCTTCCAGAGTTTTTGAAAAGTCGGTGTTGTTGGTTAAGGCTGTGTTTGCTTTCCTAAAGGTTATGTCCTTCATGGACTCTACCCTTGTCTGCTATTGCTTATCTAGTAAATAAATTTTCACCTGAAAAGATCAGGAAATCATTGCTCATCTCTTTGTGGCTTTGTAATTTGCACTCATTTTCACTTTGGCGATGTCAAATGGTTGCATATCAGATGTCCCTCACTTGAACTTGTGTTTGTATAAGTTAGGTTAAAAACTACAAATTACAAAAAATTGAAGTATGGCTTGTAAATAGCATTTTAATTGGGAAACTAACTGGCATGCATGTGTATGTTCAGTGGCTATTTCTAGCAACTTCTTGTAGTTGTGTGTTTCTGGACAGCTGGTGCATGCATGTTCTTACAGTCCAGAATGCTTTCACAGAGCAGTCTCTGAAATGGGTCTCTCTGGCTTGTAATGGTTGAACTTGAACTTAAAAGATTGGCTATACTTGTATGCCTAAAGTTGTTGGGCTTGTAATGGTAAAAAGTAGGGACTGACAGCTAATTGGTCATCACTGTCTCTATTTTAGGTATGTTGCATTGTAAACGGATTTATTTTAACCTGCCCTTAGGTTAAAAACTCAAATGCTGGCTGAAATACTAGCCCCTGATAACTGAGAGAACACAAGTAACTTGATTCCTTTGTTGTTGAGAACAGTGATACATCAGCTTATTTCACTTTACCAAAGTGTTTCAGTTAAAATACCTCCCTAGCCTTCATCATAGATAGGTAAATCAATACCTTAGCATATTTTGGTTAATTGGGTAGGTTTCTAAAGTAGTATTTTCTACTACGTATAAATTTTGCCAATTAATGCTACTGTTACATAGGGTGCACTTACTTTAAACAGCATACCTATCCTAGAATAAACACTGGCTCCTCAAACTCACAAATGCTATGTGTACTCAGCGGCCTCCAGCTTTAGTATGTCTATTTCTTTACTCTGCCTTAAGTATTATCATCATTATTGCTGTAAGGTTAATGATATCTGAGTTCACATTCAAGTTGTGCACAACCCTTCTTTATTTGAAGGGAAAAGGGGAACTCTGCTTAGACAAGTACTGGCTGTTGACATTGCTTCTGTATGTTGTGTTTTGGTGACTATGTCATTAACTAGGTCAATAGATTTATTTTTTTTTTTGTTCTAGCATTCAAATGCAGTATGTAATCTCAGCTGTTGCAGTATTTAACTTTCTTTCTTTTTTTTTACTGTTAAAGCTCTATTACATATATTGATGTACTTACCCTATGATTGTTGATATGGGTTTGGTTCAAGTCATAGCTAAAAGAAATGCACATTGGTCCCATGGATACAACTCTATTGAGGAAAAGCTGCTTTTTGTAGTAAAGATGCATATATATGGGGTCAGACAAAATGATATTTATGTATTGCTTGGAGACTTGCTCAGTATGTATGCAATGAATAGAAGCAGCATAACTGCCTACTGAACAGGTGATCTGAACAAACATCTACTAACAGATTCCAATAAAAGATCAATTACACAGAAATCCATGTGTATTGTTGATGTAGAATGTGATTTCTATTCTGCTAGGACCAAGCTTACAAACTGCTTATATTTCATGACTTCTTTTGTATAGTCCCTGTTTTGAATAGAGCAGATGGCGAAACAAAGTGAATTATAAATGGAAACAGACTGAGAATTGAACTTCTGAGCTCTTAAATGCCACTGAGGTTCATACCCTTGGATCAGGCATGCTGGTGCTGCCTCCCCCAGGCAGCAGAACTCAGATCTTTCCATCAGTATCACTGCATGCCTCAGTTCCGTAGTTGTGATGAATGCCTTCAGAGGCAGGGCTGCTGGTGATCACAGAGCTGTGATAAGAGAAATACAGCATTTCATAAACAATGCAAAATACATATGTGTGGATTAAATTGGCATAAGAATGAACTGATAGTGAACTGAACGGAAATGGCTCTTCCACCACAGGCTGCAGATGTGTTGTTTGCATTGTCTACCAGCATTGTTGCATTGCAGAAAGTACAGTTATGCTATATACAAGGGGGATGCTGTGATTCCTTTTCCAAATAAGGATTTCACAGCTGCAAATACATGGCTCAAACAAAGAGGGTGGCTAATGCGTCAACACAAGAAAAGTTCTCCGTAATATTTAAATGTACTAGATGAATGTGTTAACAGAATTCTTTAACAGTAATACTAGATGAGAGGAGTGGGAGATCGCCTGTTTGTATGTGCTTCCAACCTAAGGCTCTGTAGCTCTTCCCTTGTGTTCAAAATGGTATGTCCGTTGTATTTTTCTTTGACAGTATTTACAACTACTGTTGTGATAACTTCTGTATTCTCAGTTTGCTATAGAAATTCTAAGGCTGGAGAAGACCTCTAAGGTAATGGAGTCCAACTGTTAACGTACCATGGTCAAGTCCACCACTAAGCTGTGGTCCGATGCTTGACCATCCATTTGATGGATAAAATTTTCCTGATATCCAATCTAGACCTCCCCTAGCACAACTTCAGTCAGTTTCCTCTTGTTCTATCACTTGGTACCTGGGAGAACAGTCTGACTCCTACCTATCTACAGCCTCCTTTCAGGTAGTTGTGGAGACCAGTAAGATCCCCCCCTCAGCCTCCTCCTCACCAGACTAATCAACTCCTGCTTCCTCAGCTACTCCTGCTAAGATTTGTGCTTCAGTGTCTTATGTGCCCTGTATTTGCCTGACTTGGTGAGCACAGAATAATTTCCCTTTCCACTAATTTCCTCATTGTAGGGCAGAGTTTTGCATGTAACAGACTTGTAAAACAGAAGGAGTGAGGTCTCAACATGA
This sequence comes from Grallaria varia, assembly GCA_013396735.1. Lineage (NCBI taxonomy): Eukaryota > Metazoa > Chordata > Aves > Passeriformes > Formicariidae > Grallaria > Grallaria varia. Next base: position 23,085 of record VWZG01003983.1, read on the forward strand.
GATGCTATTTGAAGTTAGTCTCTTAAACTCGCTTCTCTACTTGGAACAGTTCTGGAGTAAAAAGGTACCTCTTTCTGATAAGTACTCTGTAGAATGGTTACACTGCTCTCTTCTTCCTCACAGAGGAAACATATTTGTAATGAAATTACCTGCTGTAGATGGATAATTCAGGTTTCTAGTTCTAAGCAATGTGGTGACCTAAGTTCCCTGATGCAGACAGTTCATCTGATTTCATGACAAATATGTGCTGATTTGCGCCAGTGACCACTGTGGCATAGACTGCTGAACACTCAAGTGCTGCTGCATGGCAGCCCAAGAACGGTGCTACCACAAGGCATTTTGGGATGCCAACTCCCTTGGTGTCTTAAAGTTGAAATGGTCAATCCTATGTAAGAAACTCAAGCAGCTTCTGATTATTGTTCAATAATGTATAAATAGAAACCTGTGGAGTTAGAAGAGCTGGAGGGAAACCACTTTTTTCCTATCACAACCACTTGGGTATTAAACATTATTAATGACTTTTTTTTTTTTTTAAAAACCTAAAACTAATTGGTGAGTTGCTTTTGCCATAAGAAATAGGCTCTTAGGAGAGAGGAAAACTGAAATAGACTGAATCATGTCTTTATGATTTCCTTTAAATGGGCAAACCAATTTGAATTTTTGTCTTTCTGTTTGACATCCTGTCCTCCTGAATGATGAAACACAAGGCATGTCAGTTATACAGAGTGTGTTGCTTCTTATTGAAACTTACTTAGAACTGTACTCAAAAGCTTCCTTGACTGGTTTCAGGAGTAATAAATTGCCTGCCCCATTGACATGGTGGAGAATGTAGAGTTGTACTTGCTATCCAATCAATAAGCTTTTTATGCTAGTTACACCTGGTTTATGCTGCTTGTATATATTTTAATAATAAATTTCTGTGTAGCGGGAAAGGATAATCCAACTTTCGTAAGTGGTTCACAAATGCAGTGGAAGTTGATAGGAGCATGGCGTGACAAAAACAAAAGCAATCTGAGATGGGTAAGTGGTCTGTTCTCAAAGGTCTAAGGGTTAAAAAAAACCCCAAACCTCAAGCAACTTATCTCATGTATTGATCAGTGTGTAGGTCTTTTGAAACTGCATGTATTGCAATTGATCCACCTAATCAGTGATGAAGCTTTCCAGGCTTACACAAAACAGCATAAGAAAATACAGGCACCATTCAGTATGCCATGATAGCCAGGCTTCTTTTTGTTTTTTAGGAACTTAACAAATAAAAGGAGTAGACTTAAAATTCTCACCCCTCAAAAAATCAGGACAACACAGTACAAGATTATTTTGGGATTGTCCTCCCTAATTTTATGTTTTTCTGTGTTGAAGAAAAAGAGTGGATGTTCTTTTTACTCCTTATCCTCGATTGGATAAGTATCCAACTAGCCTAATCTGGATAAGTAAGTAATCAATTTTACAGATTGCAGGGGATGTTTTATGCAGCAGGCTGTTCACTATCATCATGGTGAATCTTTCTTTGAAAGAAAAATTGTCCTTAATTTATAGGCTTTATTACATTTCCTAGCTAGGAGATCCTATTTAATGAGTCTCAGAATTACCGAATTATTTTTATGTAGCATCATCAACAAACCGGTCAGTTTTAATATCCTATATCTGTACTTAGTGTAGCTTTTAATGTATTGCCTCATGTCTTAATTGAAAAAATAATTCATTTAAGGCTCTCTGTCATGTCACATGATGCTGAAAGACAGGAAAAATGCCAAATAAATAGGGGAATCATTGACAGTAACAGGAAAGCACTCCATGAGCTGACACAGCCATGCATTAAGCATAGTTTCTTCCAAAAGCTCCATATATTAATGAGTCTCAGAATTGCAGCAAGTGTATAATCATTAATTCTGTAGTTTTCTCTGTTGCTCATCCCTAGTACTTTCTTGCTCACTATGGTGGCTCAACAGCTCAGCTAATATGAGAATACTGTTTTCCAGGGTTTTGTGGATTATATGCAAGTTGATTAAAATGGCTAATGGTATTTGGTCAATGTTCTCAGTTTTAGGCAGCTGGGAGAGGAGTGAATATTGCTTCCCTAACAGCAGTCTCTTCTAGAGGGGGAAAAGGTAAATCTTTATTATCCCTTAAGAAAAACTGGCTGCTGTACAGAAGCTATAGCACAGCAGTCCTTGATAGGAATTTATTACTCCTGCTAAGAAGCTAAGTGTATTCATTTGGTACAGCATGCTACATTAGTACAACTACCACCCTGCTACTCTGGTACTAGCTCAAATGTCCCTGCAAAACGCAGTGTTTTCCTGTGTAGTTTTCCACAATGTAGTCACCTGTTGTGGGCAGATCCCTTACCAGCCTTATCTTAAGACACCTAAGCTTGGATTGTTCTGTGTACCTGCATACTGAGTGTTGAAGCTCCTGTTAGTGGTGGAGCTGTATTCCGTGCACACTGTAGAGCCTCAGTAGCTGTTCAGCCCACTCCACACCTACATTAAACTCCGTTGAGCACAACAGAAGCTTAGTCACCTTGTCCCCACAGGCAGGTCCATTGAGGTGTTTCCTGGAGGCAAATCTTGACCATTCTTTCTAGTGTCTTCAAAGGTAGAGCAGTCCTGTACAAGGACTACCACAGCCACATTACATCTGCCACTTCTACATAATGGCTATAGATTTAATTGTATTGTACCTAATGTACCTGTAATTAGCTCCATTCTATGGGCAGTTCTTGCCCTTCTGTTCTTAAGGTATATGTGAGTGTGTCTCCAACTCCAGCATCATCTTTTGTGTTGACCTACCCAGGTGGTGTGTAGGATGTTGCTGCCAAGCGCTATGACTTGTTGCTTTTACGCCAAGGACTCCCTTTATTTTCCCTGTTACAGAGCCCTGCCACTGTTTAACAGTTAAGCAAGCAATGTGTGGTTTCCTTGGCACAACCTCTGAAGCTGCTACTTGCAAGTGTTCAGCAATCCTTCTAGATTTCATGAGTAGGAAACTATAAATCTCACAACACAGCTGATCAGAGGAACCTGTGTTCTTCGTTCTATTACAAAGCTCAGTGGTAAGAATGCCTCTACAGAAAAGATGATCCAGGTCTTTACAGAGTTCCCCGTGGTCTGAAAAATAAAAAATCCTAAACTGAAGACACAATGTCTTTATCAAAACAGTCTACCTTGTAAAAGGTAAAATAATAATTAAGGAAAAAACACAGCCTGAACTTGATAGTACAGAAGGGAGAAGAGTCTTCTAGCAGGAGGTTTGGCAGCACTGTAATGTGGCAATGGAAGGCAGACTTGTGCCAAACTGAGTCAGTGAATTTGATTTAGAAATGAATACTGAAGTGCCATTCACTGCTTAGCAAACACTGACACAAAAGAGTCTGAGGAACTGTCTAGCTCAAAGTCAGAAAGACAGATAAGCATAAAAAATGTGTAGGTGTTTGACAGACATGTTATCTTTTTGGTATTTTCAGGGTTTTTTACATTTGGACCATGTTTATGTTAACTTCCTGCCAAATCATCTTCAAATTTTCACAGGTGAAAAGAATCTATATTCTCTAGAGTTGATGTGTAAGAGACACTTCTTACCACTGAGGAAGACTACTGACTACTTGTACTTTGTTGAGAGTATGTAAGGAGCAGTTGAGAAAATCCAGCTGACAGAAAAATGCAAGGAGAGAAAGTCATACAAGATTAGGCCCCAAAAATAACAGACCCTGGGTTGGTACCTGGCAAGCATTCCAGCTGATTTTACTGCATATTAAAGCCACTGTAGCAAACAACATTGTGGGAATTAAAATTTCCTGAGCTATGACAAGACTTCAGACAATTGAAGTATATCATTACTGAATTTGGTGAAAGACTCAATTCAGACAATTTTGATGCCTGCTGTATTTGCTAACCTGTATTAAAATAGAAATATCAGAGTGAGGACTATGGGTTCTATTTCTCAGTGCAGCAGCTCAAAGGAGCCTTTGAAGCACATCACAGCAGTTTATATTAAAAGCTCAGTTCTGAAGTCAGGGAATCATGAGTCCCTTTGATATGAGATCAAGTGTTCCCAGTGTACCCACAGGAAGGAGGCTTGGGAGCTCTCACTCACTACAGCAGCTAACTCTTTAAAATGTGACACAAGATCTGTCTAGCTAATGAAGAGGCATAAAAAGCACATCATAAGTTGTGAGTCAATAACTGAAATGGCAGTGTGGAGTTAGGAGACAAGTTCAGAAAAGCAACAGAGTGTGGAGTTTTTCAGTAGTACACAGAAATACAATGATTGTGAATCCTAAAACTTTGGGATAAAGTAAGAAAATGTAAGGGAGAAAAAACTTATCATAACATAGAACTGAAATGGTACACATGAAGGAAAACTTACATGTGTCATAAAACACATGCAGAAGGCAACACAGTAAACTACAATGGTGTCAGAGATAGCTATGAAGAGAAAGAATCTTGCATCAGGTACGGTGGGTGACGTGGTCCTGCTCAGAAAAACAACCAAACAACAGATCAGAAACAAGTGCATGAAGACCAAAAAAAAAAAAAACGCAAGCTGAACAAAGTACAGAAGTACAGCTGCTGTGCAAACATGAAAGCAGAGACTCAAGTCATCAAAACAAATGCATGGATACAGGGAATTTTAAAAACCCAGAGCAGTGCACGTTACAAAACAGTACCTTTCTGATTTTTACATTGCAATGGTACCTCAGTACAGAAGACAGAAAGGAAGCTGTGAATGAGGAGAAAAAAGACCAGAAAAACTAAGGAAAGAAATTAGAATCAGAGCTGAGAAGCACACTTGTCACTTAATTTTCTTTTTGTATCAAAATCTTCTAATTTGAATGATGCCTGTGTGGTTTTTTTTCAGAGGTTTTTGAGCCCTAAAGCTGTTCTTATAGACCATGATAGTTATGTTCTGCTTAGAATGTAGTTAAAAGCAACTTTATGCTGACATTTTCATGGTTGTTGAAATGCAAAACTGGAAGTTTTGCTCTCATGCATTCCAGGAGTTACTGCCCAAATGAATACTAATCATTATGGCCTTCCCTTGTTCAACAAGTTTTTCTCATTCCCCATACCTCAGGTGAATGCTGCTATCCTGAAGACAGAGAGTTCATTTTGTCTATCTTAAATCACCCTCACCCCTGAGAAGAACATGCTGCAAGCATGTGCATGAATGTCCATGGGCATTCCTTAAATAGAAAATCCTCAAGGCATTCAGAGATCCTGCCAGTCCATCAGAGACAACTGGGTCAACCACTGCCAAGAGGGGAGAAAATAATCAGATGACTGAATTGTTTGCAAAACTGGGAGCATCACATGATGCCTGGCAACCTCATAGGCAAAGAAGTAAAATTTTTATCATAAGATGACTTTTGGGGATGTTTCATTTTCAGAAACTTCCTCTGAGATAAATTTAATTCCCAGAATATTCCACTGGTGGGAGTTTAGTAGAACAGTGAATATGTGGTGATGTGACTCTTTTGGCAAAAGCTGCCAGGAACATAAGTCCAACATACATTTGGACTTTGCAATAGTGAAGTGATCAATTATTTACTGAACTAAGCAAAAATTGCCATTCTAACGTCTTCGACTAGCAGGGGCAATAATCCATCCAGACCTGACGGCAAAACACAAAAGGAAAGCAAAACCCAAAGTAAGTAAAAAGCTTGATTCAGATCTTAAGCATCATATTTTAGTGGGCAATCATATATAGAGCATTATTGTTCTGGATGAAAGTTTGTAAAATGTCTTCCAGCTGAAAAAACAAAAGAACAAATAAAACCTTCAAAAAAGCCCAATACATCAAGAACAAACAAATAATTTCCACTGTAAGTTCAAAGTTTTCTTGTAAAAACAGGGGTGGGGGGGGAAAAAAACAGTGATTAGTAACAAGGGCAGAGATAATGGTTGATCAAACTGATATCCGTTCTGATCTACTCCTGATTTTAAAATATCCATAGACCTACCCAAGAAACAGATCTTTGCTGATGTATTTGTAAGAGGAAACCAAGAAGCAGCATAAGTTACAATGGCTGCAAAAGACATCTTGAATTCAAAATGTGTATTAATTTTCATACGCTTAATTACATTTGCAAGGATTAACACGAATGTGTGAATTACTCTTCAAAGAAACTGTGAAAGCAATACTACAAATTCTTTATTTGCTAGTTTTTTGTCTTTATTAAAATTTCAGTTAAACTAAACCAGTATTTTTTTACTTAAGAATTTGAATGAAACATTCTATATCTGTAAACTCCTGCCAAACACTTTTTATCAGCTCTTTACTATTCATTCCTTCATGAGTTGTAATTAATCATGTCAGTCAAAAAAAAGCGAGGGTCAGAATAAGGAGGAAATTGCGGTTTGAAATTTTATTAAGAAGTCAAACAATTTAAAAATTATGCTGTACATTTCTTAAATGCAAGGTAAATTCTAGGTGAATTTCTTCAGGCTTTATTTTCATAGAATGGTGGAGGTTGGCAGGAACCTCTGGAGATCATCCTGTCTAACTCTCCTGCGTAAGTCTCTGGTCAGTTAGCAAAATTGCTGTTGCAGATAAACCAAATTAAACAAAGCTTCGTACAGGTTGAGAGAAGTTTGGATAGAGCGAGCCTGAAGACTCTCTATCCTGAGGCCTTGCAAACTCAGTACAAAGCTTCCAGCCCACTGCTAGCAATGGCTATGCTGTATTGCAGGGCTATGAAGTTACAAAGTCCTTGCTGACTGCTCCCTTGTCCTTCAGTTACTTGCAGGTTCTTTCCAGGAGTACTTGCTCCATCACCCTCCAGGGGACAAAGATGAGGCTGACCAACTTGTAGTTCCTTGTGTCTTCCTATTTACCCTTCTTGAAGACCTGAATGACATTCACTCTTTTCTACTCCTAATCACCGTAACCTTTCACAGATAATTGAGAGTGGCCTCAGTGACATCAGCCAGCACTCTCAGGAGGCATGGATACCTCCCATGAGGCCCCATGGACTTCACTATGTCCATTGGTTGGTTGGTTGGTTTGTGTTGCTTAACTTTATCTTCCTCCTCTTGCTCCATACTTTCTCACAGATTTTAGGAGCATGGGGTTCCTGAAGGCTGACCTTGCCAGGAAAACACAGGTACCCCAACTTTCACGGTATCCCTTCTTACCAGATCTCTTACTCCATTCAGCAGCAGACCCACATTTTCCCTGATCTCTCTTTTTAGCTAATACACTTGTAGATATCCTTCTTGCTCCTCTCTTCAAGTCCTTGCCAGATTTAACTCCCCATGGGTTTTGGCTTTCTTATCCCTATTCCTGCATGTTTGGACAGCATCTCTATATCCCTTGTAGTTCACCTGTCTTTGTTTCTACCTCTTGTATGGTTCATTTTTATATCTGAGCTTTGCCAGGGTCTCCTTATTCACCTTTGCAGTCCTCTCCTGCCTTTGCTTGATTTCCTGCACATTGAAATGGATCATTCCGGGGCAGGAGGAGGTGACACTTGAAAACCAATGGTCTCCTCTTCTCCTCTTCTCTCTATGGATGCATTGCACAGGATTTCTCCAAGTAGATACCTTAAGAGGCCACAGTCTGCTCTCCTGAAGTCCAGGGTTGATCCTGCTATTTCCCTTGCTCCCTCTTTATGGGATCCTGCACCATTTCATGGCCACTGCATTGAAGGCTGGAATTGCCCTTCGCACCCCTGATGAGTTCTTTCTTGGTTGTAAATGTGTGGTCCAGCAGAGTGCTTGGCCTCATTGGCTCTGTCATCATCTTCATTAGCAAATTCTCATCAATGCACTCCAGTAAGCCCCAGATTGCTTCTGTCCTGGGTTGACCTCCCAGACAGTATGATAGCAGGGCAGTGTTTTGTTAGAATTTAACCAACTTTGTTGAAACAATCTGTTGAAAGTACTTGTTTCTGAACAATACAAAAAAATAATAAATAGATTGCCATGAGGTTTTTTTTTTTTCTAAAGTCTTAACAGCTCAGGTAATTTTATTTTGCAAAGTATGCATCAATTTAAGCAAACAGAAAAGGAATCGGAATAGCAACAGACAAATAAAAAGAGAGAAACCACTTACTTTACTGTGGATTCTGGGTGCATAAAATTAATGTATAAACAGGAAGGAAAAACTACACTGCTTTTAAAGAAAGCGAATGAGCTGAAAATTGAGCTAAAACCTGCTTACATGAAAGAATTCTTTAATGAAATTCTGGTTCAACTCAAATCAAGAAAAATCCTTGCTTGTTCTTATGAGGCATCTGGCAGCATTTTATAGATCTTTGACAGCTATGGATTTTGCTCCTTATTCTGCCAGGCATGACTGGGTAACCATAGGCAAGTTGCTCAAGATCAAATTTTGAAACTTGTTCACTTAATTTGCACACCTCAGGCTTTGTATTACAATTTCAATGCCTATGCCTATACAGCCTGGGAGTGCATCCCTACCCTTTTGGCTCTGAATGCTCAGCATGCCTGAAAATCAAACAAGAGAAGTCACAACTGAACAAATGCTTTGCACACTTGCCCTTCCTAGTCTTCTTCTTCTAGATTGTTATAGCCATAAAATAGTAATGAGGTTATTCATAGAGACACTGCTAAGTTAAACTAAGCTAAGTTAAACTAAACTAAACTATGTGGGTTATACCGAAATTAGCACAGTAAATTAAATATGCAAACTGTTGTTGCACATTCATATAGTAACCGTATTTTACTGTGTAAAACTTTCTACAAACCTTTGCTGTTTTCTTTCAGCATCATCCTGTAGACCCCAGGGAAACAGTTTCACTTAATCACACCTTCCTGCCAGGGCAAAACGTGTTTGGCACCATAAATAATTGAGTTTAAGGGGGACAAAAAATGATTTTGTAGGCTCTTGTTGTCGGCAGTTGGTCTTTGATGTTCTTTCCCTTTGGGTTCATTTCCAGTCACAAAACATCTGTTCTCCATGTAATTGGGAAAAGCTGGGATAATGTAATTAGGCAAACATCCTCTAGCTAGCGAATCTTCTTCCTGGTGGGAGTTTAGCTGAAAAAACCCCAACAGTGATTCTTTTATCACGGGGTGGTTCTCCGCTAATCTGTTTAGCCTGGATACCTCTAAGGAAGAACTCGGGTCTTTTCTCTTAATGGATTCTTTGTTAATGGGGCTCCTCCTTGTGGGTGATGCTCGCAGCACAGGGCTGGGCAGACACTGGGTTTAGGCGCCGCAAATCATTAACAATTAATATGCAAAAAGAATTTCGGTCGTGTGCCAACACTTCACACCGGAGGTTCCTGTGCAAGCCCGAGGGGCTGTTGATGGTTACGAGCTCTGGAGGTGTTTCTGTACAGAGCCAGGCAAGGCAGGGCTAAGGGAGATGCCCTGCCAAGACCTGCCAGCCTTTATTCACAGCTGCCCTGTAAGAAAACAAGCAGCAGCCCATGTCTCAGTGGCTGCAAGGCGCACTGGCTGATACCACCAAGTTTGCCCACCACCCTTCAATGAATTTTAAATTAATTTTACATTAGCTGGAGATGCTGCTGCCAACATCAGCGGGCTTGGTGACAGCAAGAACCCTGAGAGGAAACACTTCCCCATGTCCTGAATTAATGAGAAATGGCACTGACCCAATCTGCCCACAGTTTTATTTTATGGTGATTTTTCAGTGAAATGTTTTTTTAGTAAAGCTGAAATAATGTGCTGTGTTTTCAATCCTTAAAATACCATATCCGAATGTTATGCTGAAGTGAAGGATCCTGTTGAAATTGAAACTCTGTCCATTCAAGTTGAAAAAAATTCAAATTTTTACCTTACTAGAATTTATAGATAGTTTTTATATGCAGCTTATCTTTGATGTTCTATCTTACATATATTTCCAATCACAAAACATCTGTTCTCCATCTAATTATCAAAATACAACTAGGTCCACCTGAAATAAACAATGACATTTTCTCAATACAACCCTTTAGGATTTTTTTAAATTTAAAATTGAGTATTTGTGGAAGGCAAACACTCTTAAAAGGAAACTGACATATTCTTTACAGAAACTATATATTTAAAAAAATCTCCCCTTCTTGTATATTAGCTGAAATTTTTATGATGCCTTTTGGAAGTACTGCTCTCTTTATACTTAGCACGCAGAGTCCCTGGACAGGAAACAGCACTGGAGGATGATTCTGGTCCTGGCAGGGGTGTTTGTGTGGCTCACAGCTTTGGCAAATGCCAAGGATAACACCAACACTCACTTGGAAAAGAGGGGGAAAAAGCAGACATTCGACTTTATTTCATTTTAGTACTGTTTTCTTTTAAGATAGAAGGAGAAGGGGAAGAAAAATTGTATCTTTATCCATTGTCTTTATTGCCTAACAAACACATAAAATGGGGATTTGTCCCCAAACTTCTATGAGAGGGGTATGTAGGAGATTAGACAGGATCTACTAGCCCGCACAGTCCTCCTTTAATTTACTCTCAGTCACATTTTCACTGTAGACAGACAAAACCAATGATGTTTCTGTGTCTTTCAAAGTACAGCTGTGACCAGACATGCATCTGTGTGTCTAAGCATGAGCAGTCAGTCACAAGTGCCAGGTCTGGTCTGCAACCTCCCTGAGCCACAGGTTTGTATGTATGTTTGTCAGCTGCTATGAACTTGCTCAGCAGCAGGAACATGGTCCAGGGACTTCTCATGTCTCTTTCCTCATCCTGTGGCATCTCTGTACTGAGTCATGAAGTGCCACCAGAGCAACCGGAGTAGTCACCAAACCAGTAAGTTTAATTTCCCATGGGGGTTTAACTGAGTATGTCCTTGAGACATGATGATGATCACCATGCTGGAGTGATTTTCCATTTGGATTAGAGTTATAAAGTACTATGAAAATAGCAATTAAAAACCTATTTAAGTCATCTGGCTGAATTGTTATCTACTATTCATGCCACTGAGTTCAGAAAAAAACCAACCCTTGTACAGATATGTGAAGGTTCTTCTGTACAGGTCTTTAAGAAAATAAGCCAATTTGCTTGCTCTTTTAATATGGAAAAGGGGTATTCAATAACCATGAAAGGAAACAAAAGAGAGAGTTATAAATATTTTCTTAAAATCAACCTATCTTGTCAAGAATAAATGAATCAGTTACTGCCTTTGTCTCTGTGTCATTGTCACAGAGATAATGAGGTCATAAACAGCTGAAGTACTTGCAGGATTTTATAAATACATTTGGAAATTAGAATTCCTCCCTGCTTTAAGATAAAAGTTATTTTGAGCAAACCAGGAAGTAAGTTGTTTTATTGGCAAGTTATTTTTTGATTGGAAACTATTGGTTTCTTGTACCTTTCTCAAAAAAACTGTTATGTTTGCTTTGGAGATGATATAGAAGATAGAGAATAATGGAATGTGAGAGGAATGGCTTAGTAAATATATAAATAGGATGTATGGATTTACTGGCAGTTGTATTCCTGGCTCAGTCAATAATGCAAACGAGCCTTTCCTGCAGAAGCTAATGTCACTGTAATTGTAATTAATGCAAATTTCTCTTCCTAAAAGACTGCCAGAGACACATTTCAAGATTCAATATGCAAACTGTTCCTTGAAGGGAGAATAAACTAGCTTGAACAGTTTGAAAAGACCTAGCAAGATAAAGAATTGAAAAATTCATGAACTGACAGACCTGATTTAGGAGAAAAATTGATATTTGAGTGGATAAGCATGAAATTATGTTCTGCCTGCCCATCTCACCATATAGAAGACGAGCATACACTTCACGACAAGGTGTTTTTTCCTTATAGTTTTTTCCTATAATTAGTCCTATATTTTATGAGAGCTTGATCATGAAATCTATGAGATTATAATCCTGTTACTGTCCTAAATATAGCAGAACTGCTGGTGCTAAAATTTGTCTGAGCTGCTCAGGTGAATAGCACAATCGTTAGTGCAGATCTCAGCCTAGAAAGAAATACTGCTCCCCTGCCACAGAGGCTGACTTTGGAAAGGGAATTTATTGAGATGACTATAACTGGGCAGAGGCAGTGTTAGAGCCTCTGCTAAATCAGATACACTGATGATCATCCTGGTGTGTTTGCACTAAATGGACTTCTTACCTGAGCTATCTAAAAATTATATTGCTAAATATCATCAGCGAAAGTCAGTTCTCCTCTGGTATCTCCTCACATTCACCTATAAGAGAGCCAAATAATATGTTTCATTTACTGATAGGGACTAAACATAAGACCAGAGGGACCCAGCCATGCAGGAAGCACTTTCTTTTGGTACTGCACCTGTGAACCTTCTGAACATACCTAAACTCAGCCTCTCCATGGCAAAGCAATGCACATCATCATTTTCTGAAACACAAAGTGTTTGTTTGGTTGATGCCCAGCGTGCTGCCCTCCAGGTCCTTGGCTCCTGGGAGGAACGGGCCAAGCTACTGAAGTCATGGGGGAGCTGTGCTGTAGCATTCACATCCTGCTTTGAATTTTTAAAACATGTCTGCGAATTTTGAGTTTGCTCTATGTGACTGCTGGAAAGCACCATCTGAAGAGCATTTCTGCTTGTTATTTCTTACCTCTGTCATAATGCTTGGCCCGGCTACTAGCGGGGGCTATCTGGGAAAGCTTCCTCAGCTTGCAAGCCTGAGTGTGGATGTGCCCTGGCTGGCACAAGCTGAATGACTCATGAGTCAAGAACGCCTCTCTGCAGATTCAGCTCAGCTTAATAGTTTGATATTGCTTGGCCTTTGCTTTTCAGCTGACATCAAAGAGTGTTAAAATAGTCGAGGTTTTGTCTCCAGGCACTTTCTTTGCTTTAAACTGCAATTCTCAAATATTTCCATTTCACAGGGCAGCAAATACAGTATTTTGTGCCCAGAGTTTTTCCTTACATGGCACATGTTGAGCAGCCATGTCCTTCTCAAGTCCCTCCTTCCGTTATTTGGTCTTTGCTCTGATTACTTAAACAAACACTCTTTCAAACATGGACTCTTTGTTATGTTTAAAGACATCTTTATGGAGAGAATTATTGAAAACCTTTCTACTCAATATTGAATGCAATTATTGCCATTTTGCAAAGACACAAGGGCTAAGGCTTGTCTCTTTACAGATGAGTCCTTAGTTTTGTTCTCATTTTCTACCTCCTGGCAGCTTAGGCATGCAGCAGGTCTCACAGGGCCTGACAGCTCTGATAGCTTCCATTAGTTCTTCCATCCTTCTAGGCACATGACAAGTTCAAAACAAAATCTAAATTAATATTTCATTTATAGTAGGGAAATCCTAAGAAGTATAGCAAGTAGGATGGACAGGTGCCAATCTCCAAAAGTGTTTTATTTTTCTATAATGAAAACAGTTCCAAGAGATAAAAAAACCATAGTGAAGCAAAATGAAATAAAGAACAAAAGAATATTATAAGCTATGACAAAAAGTAAAAGCGGGAGAAGGATGAAAGGTATGCCAAAATGAAAATGTCAAGCTTTGAAGTAGGAAATTTGTTTCAAACAGGCCATTTTTATAACTCAAAAAAAACCATTTGCTTGGTACACTAGTATGCTCAAGAGTCCTTTGCATTGACACTGATACAATATAGGCTTTAACACTTTCAATTATCACTCATAGAGAATTTTTTTCCTGTCTAGGATTTTTTTTTTCTGTTCATAACCATACATTTTAAATGGATGTTATATTGCAGTACACATCTGTCCACTGAAGCTTCTGTTAGCCTTCCTTACTGCGCCACAGATTGGCTCCAGTCCTGAGTAAAAGTCAGTTCACCAGGGTGACACTTGGACATTGTTAATTGTCACTGAAGTGGATGCTCTGCAGATGCTACTAGTGAGGATTCCATCTTTATTTAAGAAGTATGAATATTTTCTTATGCTGTATTTGAAGAGCCATTTGTTTCCAGCAGTGTAAAGATAACATCATTAAAATGTTAAAAGGCTAGGACAAGGACTTGCCTATCCCAGTGTGTTGACACTGTGTGGATTTTGCATTTTCTGAAGCCTTGCATTATATTCATTCACATTTTAGTGAATTGGGCCCATCCTTCCTACAGAATCTGTCACTGCTTGTTGTAAAGAGTCAGAACAAATCCTCTCTCACGTGTCCCTGTCAATGCAGAGCTACTGCCCCACAGGGTTTCAGCATCATGCAGGTGTACTGAGCAGACTCTCTGTGACCCTGGGGATATTCTGTGGCTTAGGTCTATTCCACAGTGGTCTCCTCAAATCCCTTGCCAGCATCTGAAAACTGTGCTGGGTAGGGCAAAGGAACAGCCCATGTCTGCCACACTCAGTGAAGCTCTCACCACTGGCTTCTGCAGGTTTCTCCTGGGACTTACCTGACCTCCCTGTGGGGACTCTACCATGTCTCTGGGGATATTGTTCAGTTAATGATTAGTCTCACTGGGAAAAAAAAATAATCTCTCTTATGTTGAGTCGAAACCTAGTGGGTATGTCCAGGTGTGCACGTGGCAGACTCTGTTCCTGCCTGGGTCAACTGTGCAAGGGTGCAGCAGGTGACTCACCTGTCCCGTCAGCCATGGCAGGGTAAGAGTCCTGCCCAGTCACCAGCAAGTGTTGGAGGAAGCTGCCTACCCAATCATTCTGGCAAAGATTTTATGTGGATTCATTATCTGAACAGACTAAAACCACCCGCAGAGCCATTAACCTCAAGTCCTACTGGCAACATCTCATAGTGAAAGGCAGGATGTCACGTGGTAGACCTGCTCAGAAGTTCACCAGCATAATAATTTTCCACTGGAAAGTGCTAATTTATCAAACCGTGTATTGGAATAGAACAATTTCAATAAATTTAAAGGCTCTTTAAAAATGCCTAGAAGTTGTTCATATATCCTATTACAACCTTTCTGAGTGAGGTTTTTAAAAAAACTAATTTTAAAATTTTAATTAAATAGTAAAATTAATGCCAAATTGAAACAACTTTTGATCATAAAAAGAAAAGAAAAAAATTACAGGTCTAATCTAAAGTTATTATTTTGCTGACTTTCACTGTTTAGGCATACTTGAGAGTCAGACTTTTGTTCATAATTTTGATGAAAGGGATTGTTTAGGAATGTCAGCATTTTTTATGGAAAAGGAAATAATTTTCAACTTATTTCTGACTGGTCAATTTGTTGCATGAATTTGGACAAATCATCCAGAATGCCCATCTTACAAAATGAGATAATGATGTATTTTCAACTGAAGACAGCTGATCAAGACTTGTTGGTGAAGGTCATGACAAAATGCCTGGCATTTCAGTGGTGTCACAATTTTAGCCTGTACCTAAGTAAAAACCCTACAGTGGCAAGGTGACAACAGCACTTCCAAGCCAGAAGGAGGTGCTTTGGTGCAGGTATTTGCTCAGGAAATGGGTCTTTCCAGGTGCTTTCCCATTTTTACCTTTTTGGCTGCATTGTTAGATGGTCCTCATTTTCCCTGCCATTGTCAGTTATCCTCCCCTTGTCCAGAAATGGATGGCAAATCTCCCCAACCCTTAGCGCCACTCATTCCTTTAATTTCCCTTCTCCAGTCCTCAGATTTTGCCTACACGGAACCTGAAACTGGGTTCTGTCAGAGATACCTAGGTATGCAAATCCACATGTAAGCATGAACAAACCTGGCAGCATGGTGGATACAGAGTTGGTCTACAGCTGCAGCTGTAGGGCTGGTCATTGGCTTCCTTCTGCTCATTGCAGGAAGCAGTCGAGTTATAGTCCATGCCTATTTGGCAATAGATGATGTTGAAAAGCCATGGCAGTCAGGTAAATTCCTTAGTGACTGGAAAAAGGGAAACATTGCACCCATATTTAAAAAGGGAAGAAAGGCGGGCTCTGGGAACTACTGACCTGTCAGCCTCATCTCTGTGCCTGGGAATATCATGGAACAGATCCCCCTAGAAGCTCTGCTAAGGCACATGGAGGTCAGGGAGGTGATTTGAGACAGCTAGCACAGCTTTACCAAGGATAAGTCCTGCTTGACCAAAATAGTGGCCTTCTATGATGGAGTGACTACATCAGTGGATAAGGGAAGGCTACAGATGTCATCTATCTGGACTTGTGTAAGGTCTTTGACATGGTTCCGCACAACATCCTTCTCTCTAAATTGGAGAGAGATGGATTTGTTGTGTGGATGAGGGATTTGGTGTATGGTCACATCCGGAGGGTTGTGGTCAATGGCTCAGTGTTCCAATACAGATCAGTGATGAGTGGTGTCCTTCAAGAGTCTGTGCTGGGATGAGTGTATTTAACGTCTTCATCAATGGCATAGACAGGGGAATCAAGTGCACCCTCAGCAAGTTTGCTGATGGCACCAAGCTGAGTGGTGCAGTTGATACGCAGGAGGGATGAAATGCCAGCCAGAGGGATCTGGAGAAGTTCAAGTAGTGGGCCCATGGGAATCTCATGATGTTCAAGAAGACCAAGTGCAAGGTGCTGCATCTGAGTTGATGCAACCCCTGGTATCGATACAGGCTGAGAACAAAGGGATTGCAAGCAGCCCTGCTGCGAAGGACTTGGGGTGCTGGTGGATGAGAGGCTGGACATGAGCCAGCAATGTGCACTCACAGCCCAGAAAGCTAAATGTGTCCTGGGCTGCACCAAAAGGTAAGGTCAGCAGGTCAAACTCAGGAGGTGATTCTGCCCCTCCACTCTACACTGGTGAGACCCCATCTGGACTATTGCGTCCAGATCGGAGGTTCCTAGCACAAGAAAGACATGGACCTGGTCCAGAGAAGTGTCACAAACATGATCAGAGGGCTACCCACTTTTTATGAAGTAAGATGATCCACCTACATTTGCATAACAGCAAGATGTCTAAGTCTCCTTTCTGGCTGGCTATCATTTTGGCATCTGTCCCTCAAAGCCCAGAATAAGATGGACGCAGCCATCACAACTCCCACTGGTGGTTATGGCTTAAGCATGGGTGTGGAGAGGGGAAACATGCCACCACAGTGTCCAAGGTCTGTCTACAGCATTTAAGACTGACTTTGAAGTTTTTGGAAAAAGAGGCTTCATTCCTTTTGGAAATTTAACAGCCCTTCTAAGGAAACCTGTGAGAGATTTGATTGTTGATTTTTACAGCTGGGACAAGAAAAACAGTGAAAGAACTTAATTGCAGCTCATGTACTTGGGTACAGTTTCTCCCACAAGCAGCAGACTCAAGTAAGGAATATCACAGGATGCTACAGGCTGGATTGTCATTCAAAACAGCACATGCAAAAAAACCCCAAATTAATCAAATATCATAAAGTCACTATAGTGCAGCCCCCAAAAATCTGAGATAATTTGAAGTTACCACTGTCTTGTGACATGGACTTAGGTTTTTCCTCTCCCTTTTAAATGATGCTGAGCAATTTGGACAACTGTTTAGTCAAAGTGGTGCCTATTGTTTACACAAGGAAATAACTTTTTTTTTTCCCTGCCTTTCACCACTAGCTTATTACTGGAGTTCCTCCTGTGGCATACATGCCAGCTTGAGGTGAAGTTATGATCATGGAATGGCTGAGGGAACTGGGATTGTTTAGTTTGGAGAAACCTGGAAGGAGTTTGAAGACAGATGCAGTTGGTCTCTTCTCCCAGGTAACAAGTGGCAGGATGACAGGAAACAGCCTCAAGTTACACGAGAGGAGGTTTAGAATATATATTAGGAAAAAAATTATTCACTGAAAGGGTGATCAGGCATTGGAACAAGCTGCCCTGGAAGCTGTGGAATCACCATCTCTGGAAGTGTCCAAGAAAATACATGGTTCTCAGGGATGTGGTTTAGTGGTGGATCTGGCAGCTCTGTGCTCACAGCTGGATTCATTGATCTCACAGGTCTTCTCCATCTCAGTAATTCTGTGGTTCTATGGTTCTATGCCAGCAGAGGCAAAAGCTGCGAGCCGTGTCCGTTGCCTTGAGGAGAGTTCAGCCGGGGCCGGGAAACGAGAAGCCAGGCAGGGGGCAGCATCTGATCAGCCTGCGCCCCTCTCCGATCCTGCTCCGGTCCCGTTCCTGCCCGTCTCCAGCCCTTCTCCAGCCCCGCTCTGTCCGCAGTGGGTGCAGCCGCTTGGGAAGTTTTGCGAGCGCAGGGAAGAATTTTGAACCTCTTTGATAAGCTGCAGTAGATCCTGTGATAGCGGCGGATCAAAGCAGTGGCAGCCTCACTGGTGAAGCTATTTACAAAGGCATCAAAATGCTCTGCGGCAGCAAACCCACTGCCATGTCATTGGTGTGGCATTCATGACTGGAGAACCGGGTGCTAAAATTGTAGCAGGGACAGTAAATGGAGCACCTGACTCTGGACTTCTGTAGTATCTGTCTTATCTGGACGGCTGAAGTAGATCAAAAAGTGACAACTAGTCCAGTTTAATGCTAATCTGGCAGTTACTTCTTCTCATATATATATATGTGTGTGTGTGTGTGTGTGTGTGTGTGTGTGTGTGTATGGGTTCTTTCTTCCTGGTGATAGACAGGGTTGTTTCTGTATGGACACAAAGAGCTGCAGATTGTGGTGGCAATCTGAACAGCAGAACACCTGTACAGTTATTTTCTTCTACAGCTGACACTGGAAGCCATAGATAAGAGTATGAATTGCAAAATCAATTAAATCTGTTTCTGAGCCTCTTATAATGGATACTGTACAGAAGGGAGCAGTGACAGCTCCTTTTTAGACCATGAGTACCTAAAAATGAGCCTCTAACAGCCAGTATGACCAATCCTAGGAACCTTTGTGGAGTGGAGCCTGTGTAAAGAAATTAACGCCTGTCATATGTAGTTTGTTCTTTCTTTCACCTTATTCCTATGAAAACTGTGTGAACAGTGAAATGTTTGTGAGATGTTTGATCCTTGAGAATGTCAGGCTTTGATTGCCTCCATCCACCAGACGTGGCACCCTCTATCAGCAGGCAAGGCTCAGCTCCAAGACCTCAGTTCTCCCTGCTGGTGAGTCACAGGGTATGGACGTGTCTACTGCAGCCTTTTTACTGAGGTGAGGTTAGATAGTAGCTCTGCAACAACCTTCATATTCCTGGCCGGGGTACTGTGGCAGATCCAAGCACTGGCTACAGACCCAATCTTGAACCCAGGTGAGGTCTCCGCTGCCCTCGCCGGTCCCTGGGGTTTTGGTTATATCTTTATTTATCTGACAGCCAGGTGTCAAAAAACTTGGCAGGTTCCTGCCTGTAGTATTAACGCAATTGCCTGCTGCAAAATGGTCAGCACTATGCAAAAAGAAATAGATGTCAGCTGCAGTCTCCATCTTTGTGTGGTGGGCTGTGGTTCTGGTCTGCCCCAGGGAGACCTTCAGAGAGAGATACAGGGGATTCCTGGGAAGCCAGGGTAGGCTGCTAGACTGGTGTTGATGAGTTTGCAGCAAGGTCAGTGTCAGTGCACTCCAGCAGTTTTTTGAGATTGATGGCCTTGTGCCCACCAATTCTCCTCCCTGTGTTAGCACACCGAGATTCATAGTGCAGTACACAATTAAAGCCTAACTGATTCTCAGCCAGGGTTGAACAACAGATACCATCCCTTCTGCAGCTCACTGAAGTGCAGGGGTGGTTTCTCTCTCCTTAAAATTGGAACAAGATTTGTCTTTGAGTGCTACATTCAGAAATTAATTCAGACAGACTGGATGTATCTAGTCCAAAAGTAATTTGGTACTTACTTTTCCTAGACATTTCCCTTGAGCCCTTATGCTGCCTGCTGAGATATTCTCAGTCCAGGTCAGCAGGTACAAGGCTTCCCTCACAGTCAGGTCAGATTAGGGGAATTTAACCAGAGTGGTGCCGAGTTCACTGAGGCAGCCAGCCAGGAAGACACAGAATATACTTTTTTGTGGCAAGTACATGACAGCTGCAGGTCTGTTTCTGCCTCATATCTGTGACTGCTATAAAAACCAGTCATAATCTCACAGAGGGAGCCACAGTGTTCCCTCATCCTTGTCAAACGTCCTTACCCAAATCCACTGCATTTTCTCTAATCTTCTCAGTCCCTTTATCCCTGAAATGGGATGCAGTTGTGACAGAAGGGCTTGTGTTTCTGTCTCTCTTTACCTCCCCTGGTTTAGCAGTTATTGCAACTTCCTGGGATCTGGCAGATATTTGTTGTTCTGGTGTCTTGCATCCCTAAGGAATATTCAACACAAGACAAAGAAGTAAACAGTGGGTGCCACTTCAAAAGAAAACAGTGAATCTTGCTTTGTTCCTTGAAAGAAGAAATGTAGGTACCTTTTCTCTAAAGGATTTCTGGCTTTGGGTTCCTTAGGGGTTCAAGCACCTATCTGCAGTCCTCAATGAATCCCCTCAGGTACTCAGAATTGCAGCATCCTCCCTCCACCTTGGTTTCTATTGAAAAAAAAAAAAATTAAGTGTCCATACGCTTCATGGGATGAGGTCAGACATCTGTGAAGAAATAGTCAGAAACCCCCTACTCGGAGATGTGTGACTTCATCCTCTGGGGTGCATGGACATCCATTTTGTAAAAGAGAATGCTGCGCTCTAGTCAACAAGTTCAGTATTGCCTAAATGCGTTAGCGGTTTCCCAGGGATTTGGGTGTTTGTGTTTCTTTTTTTTTTTTTCTTCCCCACAGTTTATCTATTTTAAACAGTTTGTTGGTCTTAGGTCCAGTCTATAGCTGTTCTAAACATCAGATTAAGCCAAGTGAAGCCAATTGTTTTGTACCAGGAAGGCAATGGCTCGTTTTCTTTAGTCATCCTCATGGCCCATCACCTCTCTCTAGCTTTTTAGTGCCATCCAGTTAGTCCATACTCATGTTCAAATAGACAGAAAAATGCCTTACATTATCAAGAAATATCTCCTTCCAGTCCTTTTCCTTGCATAAATTTGGGAGTGTGCATACTAGCACTGAGACCAGTGGAGTGGGGCCCTAAGCACTGTCATGACTTCCTCGGGGCTGAAGTGTTTGTAGGTTAGATGCTTTCCTGTTCCAGTAATTGGCAAATGGTAAACTCTCAAATAGACTTTTTTTTTTTGCAGTGAGTTAACAAGTACTTATGAGTACTGTAAGGATTTGTAAAATCAAATGCTTGTATCATCCATCCTCTGCAAAGTTAATTCAATTCAAGCAGCTTATTCTGCACAATTAGGATCTTAAACTTCTACTGTATGTGCTTCACTTTTTCACATATGGGCCAGGTTGACAAAATGCACAAATACACAGCAAATTGCAAGCATATTTGTTTTCACATTTAATTTTAATTAGGACAAGACCACTGTGATTCGTTTGAATGATTCTTGGGACTCATTTTAATGACGCCCTTTTGTCTGTTTTTTTTTTTCCATGCAAACTTTAGCTGGCATACTCATGGAAAAGATAATTAGCAATATTCAAAAATCCTCCTGAGAAAGAAAGCTTGTCTTTGTTACTTATTAAAACAGAAAAACAAACACATGGTTGTTATTCAGGCATGACAATTTTGTAGCGAACAGGTATGTAAGTGAACAATCGAAGTGAAATGTTTTATATAACTCTTTTCATAGGGATTTAGGAAAAAAAAAAATATCCAGGAGGTCTCTTCCCCTCCTATGAAAGTGCTTGCTAGCAGAAAACTGGCACTTCCCACTTGCAGTTGCTAAAATGGAAGTAACAACCCCAAGCTGGCTCTTGGAGTGTCTCCATTGTACAGTGGGTACGCACTGCCCGATGCCCCTCTGCCCAGAGGAATGTCATCAGCCATTGCCCAGCAGGGGTCTCTCCATATTCCTAATGTGGTCACACTCATAATACGCAATGATGCTGTGCATTAAAACAAATAAAACAAAGGATGTATGTCAGTATGGGTTGAAACCGTTTAGAAAGAGCAGACTGCCTTCACCATGTTCTCTGGTGTGGTTGTTTACCTGTGCAGTGGAGTTCATTTATAAATTGGACTATTACCACGGTAAAAGCTGAACACTTCACTGTAAGTTTCTTCACCAGCAGATCAGTTTCATTTTTCCCAATTAATCTTGTGTTCAGGAGTGTCTGGGGAGCTTGGGCAGCTCTTCTTCCTTGGTTACTACTGGCACACTCTACTGTTGCACAGAGTATCTCCTCATTAATTCTGCCTGTTGTTTTTGTTTGGGTTTTCTTTTCTTTTCTTTTCTTTTCTTTTCTTTTCTTTTCTTTTCTTTTCTTTTCTTTTCTTTTCTTTTCTTTTCTTTTCTTTTCTTTTCTTTTCTTTTCTTTTCTTTTCTTTTCTTTTCTTTTCTTTTCTTTTCTTCTCTTCTCTTCTCTTCTCTTTTNCTTTTCTTTTCTTTTCTTTTCTTTTCTTTTCTTTTCTTTTCTTTTCTTTTCTTTTCTTTTCTTTTCTTTTCTTTTCTTTTCTTTTCTTTTCTTTTCTTTTCTTTTCTTTTCTTTTCTTTTCTTTTCTTTTCTTTTCTTTTCTTTTCTTTTCTTTTCTTTTCTTTTCTTTTCTTTTCTTTTCTTTTCTTTTCTTTTCTTTTCTTTTCTTTTCTTTTCTTTTCTTTTCTTTTCTTTTCTTTTCTTTTCTTTTCTTTTCTTTTCTTTTCTTTTCTTTTCTTTTCTTTTCTTTTCTTTTCTTTTCTTTTCTTTTCTTTTCTTTTCTTTTCTTTTCTTTTCTTTTCTTTTCTTTTCTTTTCTTTTCTTTTCTTTTCTTTTCTTTTCTTTTCTTCTTTTGGTTTGGCTTTTTTTCCAGCACAACTTGCTAGCATGCAGACACTGCCAAAGTTTGCAAAAATTTCCGTGGGGCTGATGGGTATTCTGCAGTGAGGAGGATGGTACGTGAGAGAAATCACCTTTCATTAGTGTGAGTGTCTTGAGTGCAACACACAGAAAAAGTGCAGCAAGTGGCAGCTTCTTTAGTTTCTAATTTTTCTGTGAGGATGAGCCCTTTGTCAAGGAGTCAAAATGAGTTTAATGCAAATTTATAGAAACTCTCAACTCTTGAAGTGCTAAAAATGTCCTGATAGATGCATAAAAAATTTAGCCATCTGAGGTTTTATATTTCAGTAGGTGGCCTCCTGTGTTTACTCATGCCACACATGCAATACATTGGCCCTTGTCTCCAGGCCTTTGAAGGGAGCTTGTGATGGAACTACTCTGTGATGCAAGCTGATCATCTGTGCATAGCAGATCCTTTAAACTTCTTGTCAGTCGTATAAGAGCCTTAGTGGGATGGGTGGGAGGCCTCCTCTTAGTCCCACTGAAATCAGAGGAAGGACTCCTGTTAACTTTAACAGGCCTTGGATCAGTGCCTGTGGGAAGCTATTTTATAAATCCCAGCTTGCCTTGAGCAGTCCAATAATGCCTACAGTTCTTATAACTTGCTAGGACATGTTTTGATACAAAGCCATTCTTCACTTCATTTTTTTCTAGGACAGCTCAGAGGAATAAGGTCACCCTGTTAAACTAAAATTTGAGGTCTTGGAGGTGAGGAGAAGAAACTGGTGGTGGGGCCAGTATTTTTATCTGATGCAGCCCTGTTTATTTGTGAAGAATGTAAATAGCTCTTTTTTCCCCCAGAGCATAGCTGGGATCAAGAAGGTTACTACTCTCTTGCTTCCAGCCCTGAAACCTTGTTGTAAAATCATCTCTGTCTTTCAACAAATGCACTCTCTTGCTTGTCCTCAGTGCAGCTGTTTTATGACCATGCAGCACTCTCTTGTGCAGTCCTCTTGCTTTGTATTCCATTGTAAATTAGATCCTCACTCTCAGTTCCTCCTCCAAGAGATGATTTCCCTACTTATCATCTTCTGTTCAGACTCCATTTATGCTGGATATTTATGTTTAAAATGCAAGTTTCTGGGGGAAGTGACTGCTTTGTGTTCTGTGTTTATACATATGTGGTCTCTTGATCCACCCTGAGGACAACAACAATAGTAACAAAAATTAAAACATGGTACTCTCAGTTTCTTTCTACTCTGCCCACTACCCCTTCCACCCAGTACTGCTTGGGTCACCCTTTCTCAGCTGCAAAAGAGGTTATGGGATGGCTGTTTTTAGCCCCATATCTCCCAAAAAAAAGTAGTTGACTGGAAGGTGCCAAAGGGATAAGGGAAGTTGACAGAAGAAAGGGAATTACCTGAAATGGTGTATCTGGCTATTTTTTTCCCGACTAAAGCTCACAAAAGGCCAAGTCACCTGATTTAGATCTGGGGATAGGAATTCAGGATTTCAAGAACAAGGAGGGAAAGGTCACAGCCAGCGTCTGCAGGGCTGTCCCTGTGCATATGAGCAGCTTGTTTTGAACAGGCGAGTGGTGTCTGAGGAGCACTGAGTTATTAATGTGAGTATATGAAAAAAAAAATAGCTTGTCAAGCCTGCTGCTGACAGGATTTCTCATTTTAAAGTTTTGTAATTAAGGAGGGAAGACTTCTTGGAAACAGATTCTTTTCCTTGAAGAATGACTCTGTACAAGGAAAGAATTCACTTTGTTTGCATCGACCTGTCAGAAGGTGAATTTGAACCATTGCTGTTGCTTATCCTGCTGTAGCGTGGGATTGATTTGTGAATGTGCAGTGTTTACAGAGGGGAACATGAACCGGGCACATCCAGACAGTTACAGTTTGTCAGTGTAGTTTCTCTAAAAGGAAGATAATATGCAAACATTTGTAATGTAGCTTGGGTGTCAACGCAATTCTGGGGGCCTGTGGTGTTCATTATAATGGCACATTGCATTCCTTACTCCTGGGAGATCATTTTATCACAGCATTCAAAGTGTAAGCTGAAGCCAAAGTAGAAACCAGCCTTTTTTGTTGCTGGTGGGAAGGTCATAAGGTAGCCTGCTGAATGAGTGTTCAGGGCACAGCAGAGGGCATCCTTAAACAGAGGTACCAGCCCTCTGACATGGCTGTGGAGGCAGCAGCGTTTAACTTAAGCTGGACAATTGCACTGATGCTTTCCATACAATCACTGTGCTGGCCAGGGCTCTTGCTTCACTGACCTCTTCTCACAGTGGATTATGTGACACGGGGCAGTGTGAATGAACTGCCTTGGCTACTAGGAGCATTTATAATCCTGATGATGCAATGCTTGACCTTTCTGAGAAACTACGCGCAGTCGTTCAACAGGCTCTGTGTTGACATCCCTGTTTTGTTTTGTATTCTTGCATTGCCTTGAGTATCTTCTGCTGAGCCACAGAAACATATTCCTGTACCAGCTGAATCCAAGTCATCCTCTATAGCCCAGGATACTGTGGAAGACAGTCAGTATACAGTCTTGCAGATATAAATTAAAAATCATTCACCTTCTCTATTTCAGAGCACATTTGGCCTCCTGATGTTTTGGCCCTTGTTCTTCTAGCATACTCTGAACAGTGCATGTAGGAAAGAAAAAGGCTATGCTGAAAATACAGGCCACTGGAGAACAGCTGTGTTGTGCCTATCTATCATTAAATAAAGAATAGAGCTCTAAAAGTGTTTACAGATTGTAAAACAAAAGCAGATTGAATATGTTTTAAACTCTAGGAACTAACCTAAAATTTGCTATAAAACAAATATATGGCTTACAGCTGGAAACCTGTCAAAACACCCAAATGATTGCTCTGCACTCTCTGGAAAGAGTTTCTGTGCCCAAAGGCTTCAGAACAGCAACAGATGTACTATTGCGTAAGAGAGACATCCCTGTTTTGAATTTCAGTTTATAGCACAGAGAGGCATACAAGAGAAGTAAAGTTCTTTTCATCTTACCCAGGTTCCTCTGCTTCCTCCTTAACATCTTGCTCCATGTACTTCTTCTGTGTTAAAGCCATTAGCAGAGATATAGAAAGATGGGAACATACATCATTTTAGGAATCAAAAAAGCCATCTGGCTCAGTGTTTGTGGCTGACTCTTAATTCAACCATGTTGGTTTTTTCCATGCCCCTCAAGCCCCTCCTTTTCCAGAAACGATCTATGTGATCCCACATCTCTTCTTCAGTAACATGTTCCAGATGGTCAGCTTTGTGCAGAAAGGATTTGCCTCAGCTTCTCGGTTTTTTCCTAGTTTCTTTTTTTTTTTCCCAGATTGCTTCCCCTTTCTTTGAAACCCCTTTATCAAACTATCCAACTCTCCCTGGATCTGTTTCCTAATTTTTATAGTGCAATCAAAAGATACTTGTCTCACACAGGTATTTTTGTCAAACTCTCAGTCCCTGCCACACAAGGATATTGAGGCTTTTCTTGTCCTTAAGTGAAGGCGTGTAAGAGAGGTTGTGAGATGCTGTGTAAGTAGGCATTTTTATAGAGAGTATTCAATTAATCAGTATGAATGCAGCATTTTTATTGAATATTTTATTCAATGGATTAAATAATATTCCTAATATCAGTTAGCAGTATTGCCTCTTACACTTCAGGATGGCATTTACACTTCAAACATCTTAGCTCTGAGCAGTTCATACCTGTCTCTTTGCTCCCTGGCTGCTCACATGGCACCAGTTTGCCCCTAGTCCTCCTTTTGGAGGAACTGGTTCCCTGTGAGACACAATGTGTATGTGGTTCCGGAGGTCTCTCCTCCCTCCTGAGAGCCTTCCCAGTAGCCAGGAAGGATGAGTTTGACTGGCTTCCCTTGCATAGCCCTCTGGCAGTGTACTGGCAGCCTCTGCACCCTCAATCAACCTCACCTGCTCTCCTGTGCAGCCCAGGATAAACAGCATCTGCATTTTGTCACATGCAATAAGAACACTCCAGGTATTGCTGGGCTGCATCACTGGCAGCAGAAGTTTTTTGGACATTTTAAACTGAAATGGAAAAGGC
The DNA here is from genome assembly GCA_013396735.1 of Grallaria varia. Lineage (NCBI taxonomy): Eukaryota > Metazoa > Chordata > Aves > Passeriformes > Formicariidae > Grallaria > Grallaria varia. The sequence goes on from VWZG01003983.1 coordinate 49,699, forward strand.
CATAAAAGCTAATTTAATAATTGGGAACCACACTGGCTCAAGGGGCTCTGGCTTTGTTGATAAGTGAGGTCCCCAGGCATTGCCCATCCAGCCCCTGGGCAGGCTGCAAACACAGCAGGCACAGCTGAAGTGTTCCCTCCGAGCTAACCGGTGTTACCTGTGCGTGTTATCCCAGGAATCATCCCCCAAAGGTGCCTGTGCATTACCCGTGAGCGGACCTGATGGCTGGGGCCAGGCAGCCAAACTGGGGAGGGGGAACAGATGGATGTGTGTCAGTGTTCTAGCCCTGTTTAGACTATTCATATCGGTGGGGCTGAGGACGCTGTATGTACAAGAAATTTAGAAACTGGAAATAATTATGAAAACATCCTGAGGCCTCATGGGAGTTCAGTAATTCTGTAGATGGAAAAAGATGGTCTTTTATAACTGGAGTGTTATACTCTCAGTCCTCTCTGCAAGGAAATAGCCAGCTTTACTGGACAAGAACTAAGATGGGGCTCATTAGGTTAGGAAGATTTTCCACATTTTCCATCTGTTGGTGCAAATTTTTGAGGCAATGAATGTGTGACATCTCACTGAGTCAAGAAACTCTCTCAATCTATAGCTGGGGGCTATTCCTGCTCAATGAAAGCTCAGCCTTTAATGTACAGATTTCTGGAAGAGAAGCAGTCTGCGGTGCCAGGACAGCTGGAGACACCCATGCACAGCCTGTCTCCAGCCTTGTCACAGCTTGGAGGTCAATGTGGGAAGTGGGCTGGTCACCTACCGAACGCCCTTGGGCACAAATTCCTCTCTGAACTGCCACTTCTCCCCTCCTGCACCCACAGGAGTATGTCAATTAAATTTAGAGCCATAGTAAAATGAAAAATAAGAGAATGCCTTCTATAAATACACTTTAAAACAAAGAAGCTTTTTTTTTTATTTTGGTAGCATGGAAAAAAATATTAACCAAAACAGTGGATATCTCACAGCTCTTATTGTTTAGAAACAGGGATTTTATTTTTCCAGCCTGCTCTTAATTTTTCCATTCTCTCTCAATTTAGAGTGCAGTGCAAATACAGTACAGCTACATTTCTGCTTTCTATCCTACACCTTGCAGATCACATTAACAACAATTTAAGCAAAAGGATTGCTCAGAGTCACAAGGATTATTTGATTTACAGAAACTCTTAGGCTGGAGACACACCATGCTCTCCTGCAGGAGACCAAAAAAGAATGTTGTGTGGATTATGTTGCATATTTTTATTAATACCTTTTTTGTCTCTCTGAGTTCATACCAGTTATGGAGAAAAACTTTTAGTGTGAAATCTTGCTTTTCAAAGTTGATAAGTAATCTCTGTTCTACATCTTTAAGAGCAATGACAAGAGCAATCAGTCAAATCAACCTACTTTTTTTTTTCATGTTCCCCGGTGGGAAAGTCTCCTGAAAGCTTGTTGTTTGTATTTGTGTTCAATACAAACATTAATAAGACTAAGAGGGCTGCCAATGTGAAGATTATTCATAATAATTTCATATTGCAGAGGGTTCCATAGGAACTGTATCAAGACAAATGCGTTGTGCACATACTTTTTGAGGCTTATCTCTGTTTTTTTTCTTCTAGAATAGTAATTGAGCAAGAAAACACTGCAAGTATGTTTATCTGATTTGACTGAACCACATATGCAATGGTTTAATTTAATTAACAATAGCTTTTGAACATCTGAGCTTGCTTAAATACCCGGGAAGTGTTAATGATAACCTCATTTGTTAGAAGAAAAATTCTGTAGTGATAATTAGCTTTTTCATCATAGTATTTCTGATGAAGATGTCTTCAATCTCTAATAGGGACTTTGTGCCCGCTGCTTCTCTCTCTCTTTCTACTCCTCTCTGAGAGTGCAACTGAATTGTGGAAACCCACAACTCAGGAGCACTTGGGTTTGCACTTAATGCACTGTAGGATCAGGGCTGCAGTTTTGTACACCGTTTTCTCTAAGCAACACTGTCATGGAGTGGTTGCCTTCCATAACCTAAACCACAGTCACGTCCTTCTTGTGGTTAAATCCACTGTATGACCTCCAGATTCAGACTGTCACAGACTACACCTTTTGCAAAATTTTGCCACCTACACAATGAGGCACGTCGGAGTCTTCAGTCTGTAAGATGCCCAGAACTGAGCTGTGGTCTGTTTAGTTTTTGTTCTGCAATCAGGATCATGCCTTTGCTCTGAGTTGTTTGTCTTGTGACATATACAAGGGATTTTACAATGTAAATATTGTGGGTTTAAAGGTTACTTTCTAGATTTGTTCTTTAATATGGTGGTTACACTAAAGTCTTTGGGATAATTCTTATCTGTTGGGAGCATGCCCTGCTCAGTTCAGGAGGACATGGAGATTGTGGCAGGTAGATAGGGCATCTGCTGTGCTCCTGGAAGCAGGGACCAGTGTGTAGGTATTTCCTCTTTTCTCTAGGTCTGTACTTCTCTTGTACTAGCTTAAGGTTTGTAACCCTTGTAAAGCTCCTTAATGAAGGTGTTTAGGGAGTTGCTGTGGGTTGGCTGACTCTCAATGGGTCAGTACAGGAATGAGCACAGCCTAGCTCCAAGGTCTGGGGACCCTGGCAGCAGTGGCAGGTGGTGACAGTGAGGTCTCACAAAGAACAGGGAAAGTAGCTTTGTGGCAGAAGCGGGGAGCAGCAGAAAGCCAAGGAGAAGCCATCGTGCTGCAACCCCTGTGCACTCACAACACGGGTCTCCTCTGGAGGCAGCCGTCACAGCAGCCTGGTGGAGGCTTCAGACGGACAGCTTTACCAGATCCATGTGACATTACGTCTTTTGGCAGGGAAAACTCTGTGGAAAAAGCAAAAGTTACACTGTCTTGTTTTGATTATTTGTTTCTAACCTCACTACAAATGGAAAAAATTTCTCTGTTGAGTGTCTGCTTGTTATTTTCCTATTGTTGTATCATCCTCCCAGCTCTCAGTAGGGGCAAGTAATCCTCAAATGCTGCCCCAAAGACTGACACTTAGGCCAGGTTAAAGAGCTGCAGCACTGGGAATGGATCTTTTCTTTCTCTTTTATTTATTTTCCTTCACTTTATTCTTCTTCTGCTCCCTTCTCTCCTCATTTTTTTTCCCCTGCCTTTCCAAGGACTAAGTACGGCCAGCAGTCCCTTCAGCAAACAATCCTTTTCTTTTCCTCCCAGTTCTTTTTAGAGGTGAGAGAGATGGATTGATTGTGATAAATATGAACATTTCCATAATCAGAACAAGTAAGGTATAAGCAGGTCATACATACATAGGCAACCGATATAAAGTAGGACATTTGTTGAGTATTCCCCCCACCAAAAAATAAAGGAGTTTTAGGAACACCAATATGACTGGTAGTAAATTTGCAGCTTATATTTGAATTTGCCTTTCTCAAGCATATATGGCCTTGTGAACTTCAGAGACTGAGCAGAAATGTAACTAAGGATTCTACAGAAGGAGAAAATTTGCTCTCAAAAGAACTGAAATACAGATTCACAGAATCATAGAATGGTTTGGGTTGGAAGGGACCTTAAATTTCATCTTGTTGCAATGCCCGTGTGATGGGCAAGGACACCTTTCATCAGACCAGGTTGCTCAGAGCTCCATCCAGTGTGGCCTTTAGCATCTCCTTTGCTGCTTGAAGGTCAAAATCTGACATAGGAGAAGATCAGTAATGAGGAGATAAAGGGAAAGAGAACAGGACCAAGTAAGCTTTTCTGCAACGGCAGTGGCCTTAGTGCAGTCGGATGTCTCATGTCATTGGTCAGATATATTGAATCTTTTACTACACCATGAGTGTGTTTTTTTAGGGGCAAATATGTTATTTCAATCCCATAGAATTTTCCACTGGGTAGTAATTAAAACCAGTCAAACTCTAACATGTAAGAAATATGTGACATTATCCTGAGAAGTAAGTTTATTTCAGGATAGCTTGCAGTTCATAGGATTTATGTTACAGATAGGTAAGAGATATATTACAGTGCCTAAATCATACAGAGCAGGATTATGCCATACTTAGATTTGTCTAGATCTAAACTTAGGCCTTTTTCCCCCTCACAGTTTAATGTTCTCAGTTCAATGAAAATATTTGCTACTCTACTTGAAAATACAAAAACATTCAAAATACAATTTTGTTCTTTGCTTTTAAGATTAAAGCATGATTCCTCTTGTTATATAGTTGAAAAACCGAACCATAACATAAATAAAAAGAATATTGTAATGCCACTCCTAATCCCAGCTGCCTCCATCTGTTCTCTGCCTGAAATAGAAAATAAGCGTCCAACAATGTAAGGAAATAGCACTTACACCTGATCCTTGCTAGCTTTCAAAGCATTGTATAACACATATAACCGTTGTTGTGAGTAGCAGCACAAGGTCCTGATATCCCAGGTGTAGCAGCTTGCCTGTCTGCTGGACCACACTCTTGGCTCTTGTTTCAAGCCATGGACAATGAGAGAAGTTGAAGGTTATTTACAATGCCTTCCCAGATGCACTGCCCAATCCTGCCCTAGGTCCCAGAAGACGCGCAGTCTCAGCCGCCTGCTAGTCCAGCAAAACTGTTCTGTTTCGAGGCTGTATCAGCCAACTCTGCTAAAGAGAAGGAGATCTTGGAGTGTATCAAAAAACTTAACTAGTCAATCAGAATCTTTTCAGCCAGATCATAAATTCTGGATTGCCTCTGCTTAAAGTCCACTGGCAGAGCAGGCCCCTTGCAAGCCCATTCCATTCCTCCCCTAGGGAGAGTCTCTCACCACCTCCCATCTTGCATGACGTGGTACCTCTCCCTTCACTGAGCTCTGCAGTGCATTTAGTGTGATGTTCTGCAACTAAGAACTCCAGACCACAGAGGAGCTTGGACGGAAAACAGCTGAACACCAGCTCCTGCAACTAATAGAATATTGGAACAATATTTCAAAATAGAAAATATTTATGGTCAAAATGTGTTTTTGTTGCTTGTCTAATGCCACGAACATTTGCTATGGTGGCCACCTATTTCTTTGTGATGAAATTTGTTTACTCAAAACCATAATATTCCCAGTAATTTTTTTGAGATGGGAGACCAATTCCAAACCACAGTGTATTTGTTTACTATGGGCTGTGGCAGTACTCTTCATCAAATTTAAGGATGACATCTTTGGCCTTCACATTTTGAATTCCTGCTTGGGTGAAGGCTGCTATGTTCCCACCAGGTCTCTCCAGCCACATCCCCTCAGCAAAAATGCTGTGATAGAGTAGACCAAGAGCTGCTGGTAGGACGCGGTCACCCTCTCCTCTGCCATGGAGATATCAGCCAGTCAGCCCCAGCGTGCATCCAGGGGCCAGGATTGGATTTCCTCACTATAAAAAACATTTTAGATGAAAAGTTCAAATTTGGACCTTTCTGTATTTGCTAAGCATCACACAAAACTGAAACATATTTTTGATAAGGGATCTTAACATCACAGAAGAATGCAGATGTTTAAATGTTACTAAAAACTCTTCTGCTCTGGGAACCCCCATTCCCATTGTGCCTCTAGACCGTTTGTTTAGCTAGTCTGATCGTGTGACTATAATAGAATCATTTTTTTTTGTTAAGCAATGCCTTTCTTTAAAAAGCAAACCTCTCTTTTTTTAACATTTGCTGAGCACTAATCTTGTTAAAATCTTTTGCTCATAAAACTACAGTGCTGCAGTAGGATTTTTTTTGCAGGACTGAGTTATTTCTTCCTGCTGAACTTTCAAATTTTAAGGAAAATATATTGCCCTTTCCTAAAAATATATTCTCCCAGTTAAATTCAAAAATAAATCTGTCAGCAGGCATCCTGATAGATGCAGACTTTACTGTTATGAGTTAATAAACTATTAGTTTGTCTTTATAAATCTTACAGTAACTTATAAATGGCCTGTTTATTTCATCCTTATCTGCGGTTCACAATGGCACACAGGAGGTGGTTTGAAAAATAGTAAAACTGGGCAATCATGAACACACAGGAAAAGGCTTTCCAACTCGGGAGAGACACCTCCCGAGGCTTCAGAAGTGCAAAGAGCCCTAAGGCAGTCTCCTAAGATCCAACCCACCCTTATTCCAGCTGATTTAATGATCTGCCCTTGGCCTAGAGATAAAAGGGGATAAATACTCTCAATTTCAGTTCTTCCTTTCAATACTTCATACCTTTGATTAAGAGAACTAAGTATGCCTAACTGAGAAGATACCTTTTTGTTTAATAGCTTAGGGAATTTTTTATATATTTGTTTTTTGGAGACTTTTGGACAAGATTTCAATAAAAGTGATTTTCTTCTGAAGTTTATGGTAGCAAAAATAAATACCCTGCTTGTGATACCGTTGCTGCTTCAGTCTGCCAGTATGGCTCAAAACTACAATTTCTTAAAGAATTAGATATTGCAAGAAAGAGCCTGAGAAATCTTCATAGACACACTAAGTTTTTGTACAGACCAATTAGGAGAGCTGTTCTGGTTTCCAAAGGTGAAAACTGACGCTGAAAACCCTTATTCTCTCTCAGTTCTTCCTACATTCTCTCACGGAGCCACTGTCAAGATGAAGATTCATGGTTTCTCCCATGTCTGCAGAGGAAAACATTATACTTTTTATCATCTGATAAAGCTTATTAAAATGTTGTCTACAGCACTTTTCTTAGGTTGTTTGTTCTCAGTGGCATTTTACACCATTTTATATGATCCCAAGGGAAATAAGGACCATGCTATTCAGCTGTTGCAATGAGTTAAGAGTCATTCCAAATGAAGGGAGATTTATTAACAAGGAAACAATGAAAGAGTGCTCTGATTCCCACTAATCTAGGGCTCCTTTCCATTGCTCTTCTTGGGAATAATATTCAAAGCCTGCAGGACCTGATCCGTATTTAACGAATATTCTCACAGAAAGCAAAATCTACTCAAATCTGTGTTTCTGGCTGTATCAAATCACGGATGTAACCACTTCATGGGAGGAATAGCCCAGCGTTATGTGTCTGCTCTGAGAGGAAACCACAAAGCCCGCATGTGCTTGCCCCAGATGGTCACTAACACACCAAGGTACAACAGGAAATGTTGCTGCAGCAAAGTCCTACACAATGGTCAATATATTAGGAAAAAGGAAAAAAATCACAGAAGAATTTCATAGGTATCAGTCACAAAAACACTTCAGAACAGCACAGTAACCAGGTCCCATTAGTTTCTATATGCAAATACGCATTTCTGGGTGCAAGAGAAAGAAGTATGAGAAATATATGACCTTCAATCTAGGATAATTGGGGTCTGTGATTGCTTATTATTGTTGATAACTTGTCAAAAAATACAAACCCTAAAAGGTACAAAACAGTAAGGAATGTTTATTTCTTGGTCTTGCATCCATTTTTACTGCTTGAGGCCAAGAGGGTCACTAATTGCAGATTCAAGGGACCTTGACAGCTTGGACAGAAGCAGACTCTGAATGGGATGGGAGACAGTGTGGGAGGGGAAGTTACTCATGCAATCCCATTTTTGCTGCTGGGTTTTTTTTCTCAGGTAATTAAGTCATAGTATCTTGAAGTGGTGTCTAAAATGCTATCTTCCTTAACATAAATCCTTGCAGAAATAAATGACGAGCCAGAAAGCTTTAATATCAGGTGGCCTCTGAAAAAACATGCAAGCACTAGGGGTGGCATGTCATTGGGTCTGCAGCCATGGCCTTTGAATTGTAGAGCCTTGTCACTACAAGGACTGGCAAATGTAAAGTTGGCTCTGGAGTCCCTGGAGGAGTTGAGGGCAGGCATGGATGGAGCTGGCACTCAGACTAGCTCCAGCAAGCCAAGGGCATGTGAAGTGTCACATGTGGGTCTTATTGCTACGATCCTTGAGAGCCTGAGGAGAAGAAAGGGGGGTCTCAACCAGCTCTCTGACAGGAGGTTTGTTCATTCGAGTTAGATTTAATACTGCTGTCTACCAATGTTGTGGTTTTCATCTGTAAGTGTGTCTCAACCCTGGAATACATTTGGTATTGTCAAGTTTTAATGTCAAATTAACTTGTCCGAGGTTGAAGCCAGGCTCTTGCGGTATCTAAGCAACTGTTCCAAAACAGTGGTTAACAGGGATGAGCGGAGCTGGAGGCAGTGAGTGCTGGCAGCTGCATATCCACTGTCTCTCCCTGTTCAGAGCAAGGTTGTTTGTACACGTGCACCTGAGGAACTGTGTGACCATCTTTGGGCTGGAGTCAGCGTCCCACGCACTGCATGGATTTTTTTCTCCCGGCTTCCTGTAACAGCCTTTTTATGACAAAGCACATTTGAAAAACGGTGCTTTCATGTAGAAGTCACTGAATCCAGGATCAGAAGCTATAAACCAGGGGCAAGTTTTTCCACCCCCACACAATTGCTTTGTCCTTTTGCCCAGACCCTTTTCTGATCCTGGTTTCCCTTCTGTTGAACCAGAGGAGCCAGAAAATACCTATGAACTGTCTCTGACCTTGAACAGTCCCTTTTCGCCCGGCTGACCTGGCAATAGGCAGAGCACATCAATGTATGTTTCTGCTGTTCTGTTGATCTCTCTGTCCTCTTCAGGGGCAATCAAACTGCCTGCACTTCAGTTTCCGACTAAATGTCTGGAGTGCAGGGCTTGTTTTAAGGGGGAACTAAACTCCTTGGTGTTCAGTCAATAGAGAAAGATGAAATTTGCAGAGGGTAATGTGGGATGCCTAAGGCATGCTCTGGTGCTCAGTTCTTCTCCTTTCCTATGTGGGAAACCCATTGTGCAACATCTCTGTCAGTCACCTGGGTTTCCCCAGGCTGCAAATCCCTCTTTACCTGGCTGATGCTCACTCATGGTCTTCCCTTGCTGACTTATCTTGCAAACACTCTTGGTCCCTAAAATGGGTGCATGGATCTATTGTTTAAATCAAGGGCTTTGACGTCCATGCAAGGACAGAGAAAACACCAGCTAGAACTCAGCTCTCAGCTGCAAGGGCCCACATTATTTAGTTCTAGTAGTCCATCTTCACAAATCATGCACAATCGCAAAATGTCATGATATTGTTGAATGCATACCATGGCACCTCATCTGAGTTCATAAGCAATTCAGACCTCAAACTAAATGGAGGGAGTAGCTTGCATCAGTTAAATCATTCAGGATCATTTAGGAAGAGAACAGTACTGCAAGCTGCAGGCTATTTTGCTTTCTGCCTAGCCCACAATAACTCTCAAATAAGAATATTGAACTGAACTAGATTGACTTGTGTCCTGTACTCTGCTCAGTACACTGCTTTCCTGCCTGGTATTTAAATGGAAATATCACTATTCTGCAGCAAAGCACGAAGGCTGAACATGACAATGTGCTTACTGGCTGCTTATGTTGAAGTCACCCACCTGGATGATGTGTCAGTGAGTATTAAACTGCAGACACCCCCAGTGGTAATTTCCGATGATGTGGATCACTGGTGATTATCAAGGCCACAGGAAATGGTCCATGAGTCATAAGGGATTCATAAGGGCCTTGTGTTCATGGAGGGCAGTCCCTGCAGAGCCAAGTGGCTGCCTCTCCACCATAAGAACCCAGATGACCGGCCAGGGTCAACAATGCTGCAGAATTGGCCCTGAAAAACAAATAATTGAGGGAAATGTGTTTCTCTAGTATATACAAACTCAGGACAGGGACTCATCCCAAAAGGAGGAGGTAGCTGAGGCACAGTACCATCGCAGCCTGAAGCATTACTGTCCCTAACTACGTGACTAAGTACCACTCTCTCTCCCAGAGATGAGAGATCAGATTTGGTTTTGGATCTGATTCATCCAAAATAGCTGACAAGAGCAGTAAATCCTGGATTTGTTTCTTTCTGATTTATTTCCAATGCTGCTGAGTAATTCCCTTTTATAGAGTTCTCTTGTTGAGATAGCTTCACTTTTAATTTCCACTTCTTTTTACTTCTTTGTATAACTATGTTCTTGCAGAATGTGTAAGTGAAGGAAAAAAGTGAAGTAGATGGATACATGGCACACAGGCAGAGGTTTACTGAAAAGCCTTCCCCTACTTGTTGTAACTGCATGTATCTGAGAGAAAAGACAGACACCAAGCTGAGTTTCACACAGTATTTCTCAAATGTTGTGGAACTCCCACTTGTTCCAGTTAATGACTACATTCTTTCTCCTGTTCGGAGTTTAAACAGTTTTCAATGAGAGTCTGTTACAGTCCTTCTGAGCAGCTGCCTCTGATTTTGCTCTGATATTCTACTCATATTTATAGGAGACACCACATCATTGAAAAAATGTCTGGGCTGATCTAAAAATCTCTAGTTTTGACATGAATTAGTATCATATTTGTATCTCCTTCTCCCTGTATGCTTTTCAGGATTTTGTTTCTGAGATGCGAGTCTAGCGAGCCCCTAGTCTGCGCAGGCCTGAAGTGAGACATGTGGCTAACTCCAAGGAAACGCTAATGCTCACAGACCTCAGCCCTTGCCTTTTTTTAAATCAAAACTTGGAGCAGCAGCTTTAAATTATCTTTCTGCGTGCGAATCTTGTAAGACATTCTCTTTGGTGATCTAAGTTATTACTTCCGGACCTATAACATTATTGTGACTTGTTATATCTGTAACTGGCATGACACAAGCCAGCCTAACAGCCTAACATGTTACCAGAGGGACAGGGATTACATCTCAGCCACCAGAAAGCAAAGTTCAGCTGCCTGAGGCTGCCTGTAATATGATAATTGCATTACCACATGTTGATGACTCAAAACCAATATGAGAACGATGGGGCAATTCAAACCCCTGCATCTGAGAGGGTCTCTGTGTCCAACCTCCTCCCAAAAACCCAGTCCATTGGCAATGATTTTCTTCTCAGTGAAAATACCCTGAGGACATTTAACAAGTGGATCTGTAGTTCTGAACAGAACAGTAATATTTTTGGGGATGAACCTCATGAAAACAACTCAGAAAAGTAGGTTTAATCCACAAATTACTATGTTTCCTTTAGTACCAGCATCATCCTTGATCTTGGATTCTGAACTTTTCCATTTGGTTCTTCTTTAGCTTTGCCCTGTGTTTTGAACACCAATAATCAGGTTTTAGTGGTCCGTAGTTCTGAGAACTGAAGGCAGGCTTCAGATAATTTTTTATCCTTTTCTCACAGAACAAATAGTTGTGCTAAGCTCAATAAATGATGTCAGTAGCCAAAACATCATAGAAAATGCGGGACATGGGAGAAGAAAGCATAAAACCTATTGAGCAGTGAGACTGAGCCCATCCTTTCTGAGAATAGGTGCCTCCCAGAAATGTAAATCCCCACCCCTCCCCACCCAGTCTTTTCAGATTATGTTATAAAAGGTCTAATAAAATGTTCTTGTGTTAGTTAATCATTCCTTCAAGCTCTCCCAGCCAAAATGAGTTGCACTTCATGAGGTCAGCATGGTCCTTGTACTCAGAGCCAATTATCCCTTTTTTTATTAGTATATCAACTGTGCATTTTACTCCAGTAATATGTCCATCAGTGTTGGGACCTTATTTTCCATGGCATGAAACTATTCCCACTTCACCTGCTAGCAAACACAGCCCTGCTTTTTTTCCAAGTAGACAGACTGTTCCTATCGTGCATGCCTTGACTTTGTCTTGAAAGCTTCTCCTGACAATGTACAGGCCAATTAACGAGTTATTACCCAGTCCCACAAAGTAGCTTAATGTCTTTCCCACGCTGAAGAAGGTAATTTCGAAAAAAAGTTCTCAAAGCCATCTTGGTGGTGACTGAGTTATTATCTACAGTCCTTTTTCTTAGCTTGTCATATGTGGGCACTGTAAAGCTAACAGCAAACTGGGAGGCATGAGTTTAAAACACGTCAGTATTGTCAGTGTCTAATGAATTCTGAAATATCAGGATGATTTTGAAAGTTTTGTGACTTTCTAAGGCTGGCAGAAACATGCTAACTGAGAAATCCGAAGGAATTGCAGAATCAGAGAAGCCCCCAAGACAAGGGGGGAAATCCTTCTCTCCCTAGCTGACCGTGATGGGAAGAAGTTAAAAACAAGAAAGGATATGAAGATTTAAAAAAATAAACGAGGTAGAACAGTTCCACCTTTAACAGAGGAAGACAGACATAAAAAAGCTGAGGACTCTAAGTAATCCTAAAAATTGTAGGAGAAAGGAGAGATTTGATCCTGGTCTCTGGATGATAAACAAAGCCCCAGACCAGGCTAAACAGGATGTGTAAATGCATTATCTTTCTTGATATTTTTCTTTTTTAACAGTGCTTGCAATTGCAATGACTAAAACATAATTCCATTCTTGTTGCTATACAAGAAAAAGTGTTAATTTCTTCTGAAATTCATCCAGCATTAAAAGCAATTCCAGGGAAATCTGACACACACTAACATTCCTGGAGCTGATGTGCCCAAAACACCATTTTTACCATCACTTACAAAGACAGACACATTTGGGGCTCCCCAAACTCCAACATGCTTTCCCCTTAAACTGTGTTTGTGAACTAAATAATCAGATATTTAATGAAGGAGTTAAGAAAAACCTCCCATCACTGGTTGTCACCATTCCTTCTTCAACTAGGGAAAAGCAGAGGCACAGCAACCAAAAACTTTGCAAAAAAGCTTCTGCTGTCACACCATATTACAAAAGAAAAGGCTGATTTTTTTTTTTTCTCCCTGCTTTTGGTCTTTGGGTGTTGATTGCACACACAGCTGCAATGGTTCTCATTTTGTGGCATAGAATCATTTAGTTTGGAAAAGACCCCCAAGATCATCAAGTTCCACTGTTAACCTGGCACCTTCAAGTGCACCACTAAACCATGTCCCTAAACACCACATCTACACATCTTTTAAATACCTCCAGGACTGGTGACTCCATCACTTCCTTGGGCAGCTGGTTCCAGCACTTGACAACCCCTTTGGTGAGGAAATTTCTCCTAATAGGCAATTTAAGTCTCCCCTGGCACAACTCCTCTGGCAGCTGGCATTCCCCATGTGCATTCCCCATGTTTGGAAGATAAAGCAGAGCGAGCTGTGCTGGCACCACCACCAGCAGCTGATGGTCAGAAGTAAGAGCACCTGCAAAAGGTAAATGTAGAGAAAAATACAGAGACTGAGCTGAGATTCAAATGATTTCAAAAGTCAGGGCATTCAAAAGATCCACAGTGTTTACAAAGATATTAAAAGCAATGGCCAAGAAATGTGACAAAAATATTGAGACTTAAAAATCAGGATCTGTGGAGAAATCTGAAGTCAAAGAGACTTTTAGGGTTCTTTTGATCACAATTCCTAATCAGGCAGGAAACTGCCTGAGAGAGACTCACTGATCACTTAATCTCTCCCAAAGGAGAAAGATTTTCTGTTTCTACAGGGCAAATTAATATGGATTTCAGAGCATGGAAAAATATGCAGGTCCTACAAAAAAGCATGGAGATGTTACCTTGGAGCAGCCTTACTTTTATGTCTTCCTTCAAATTGAATAATGGAATTCAAAGAGCTGATAAATATTGGAAAGAGAAAGCAAGTACTCTTATGAAAACACAGAACTAAGAACTCCGCAGTAACTCTTTTCCTAAACTAAGCAAGCAGTGTTGAGCATTTTTCACAAGTTAGATAATGAATTTTGAAATACAGGATAATTCACAGACTAGTTTTCTGAGAAACCAGTGGGAGGATGGTTGGCTGTTTATGTTAAAATTCTTTGTACGGGTTAAATGCAACTCCCTTAGTCCAGTTTCTGCCTGGAGGGAAGCTGAGAGCAGAATATTCTACTGTAAATTCTCCTGGAACTGTAGTTTCAGCATTCACTGTTTAGGGAAAAAATGCAAAAGGTTTGCAAAATTTAGTAAGATGTTAAATTGGCAGTTATAATGTTTTAACAGTCTTTTTATTCCAACGTGCCAGACAACACGTCAGGAATTCTTGTAGATTGGAAGGGCTTAGGCTGAATCTTATCTTTTTAGGCTGAGAGAGTTCCTCTGGTAAGCATGGAAGTCCCCTGGGTCTTCCCAAGACGGGTGAAGTGCAGTAAGCTTCACATTTCCCGGGGTGTTTGAACCGGATTAAAAAAAAAAAAAAGGTGAAATTTTGAGGGAAGAAGGGAAGATAGCAGCTGGACACAGGGGTGACTCTGGAAGGAGCTGACCTTTTCTGGCATGGTTGGTAAAGAGCTGGGGCTGACGGGCACTGGGAAGCTGGGCCCTGCCTTGCTGGCTGATCACAGGTATTTGCACCCCGAGGACATGTTTCTCAGACTGCTTTCCCTGGCTCCTGCTGGCTCAGAGCAGTTGGCATCTATGCAGCCACCCCTTTTCTTCCCAGCATCCATTTTGCCTGACCCTGGGAACAGCCCCTAACCACACCATCTCCCAGTGTGCCTGGTGCCCGTGAGGAATTCCAGGGTGCAGGGCATTCCCCCAGCTGTACAACAGCTTGGCATAGCCCAGTCTTTTCAATCTCCATGTACAGCCTGAGTCAACAATACATGGAAAACAGCATGAGCTGGAGAGAGAGCTGTGCTTTAAGTGCTGTTAAATGAATGTCCAGAGTGGTGCTTGCATGGCTGTCCTCTTCAAGCTCAGTTCAAATTGGTTGTGTGTTGACAGTGGCAGGTCACTAGTTTCCATTGAGATTTCATTGTTGATCAGCGAATGTACAGACTAGCCACAGGGTATTTTCTTCTCCTTATTTAATCAAATGGAAACTTTCAATCCATTTTTCTGTTCATAGAATAGCCATTGCAGTTTATTTAAGTAGGTTAAATATAAATCAGCACCAAAATACAGCCCAGCAGCATAACAATGCACTCCCTTTTATTTAATTGGTAATAATTTACATTATCTTTATTTCCCCTGGTCTTTGACTTCTCATAAGTGTTTCCTACAGTGTCCATTGGCATTTGTTTGCTAGTGCACAGAGCTCTCTGATTTAAAGGCTTAGTGCTGACTTAGTGCTGGGGCTTCATAGGCAGCAGCTCAGAGGTTGCAGCTCCAGCACAGGGAGAAAGAAGGAACACTAACCTTCCCATGTTAAAATCAGCAACCAAGCTCTCCATGGACTTTAAATTGAGCACAATGTGGACAGTTTTATTTTTTTGCTAAATATAGACAGCACATTCTGTCCTCCAGGAGTACAGAAATAGGCAAAAGAAGATGTAGGCTTTATATAGTGGGATTCACTTGAACAAAGTGTGATGGAAGGAGGGTGGGGTGGCTTTTCCAAAGGCACTGGGGAGCTCCCCATGTGGGTCATGGCTGCAGTGTGCAGCTCAGAGGAGCACAGGTCAGGGGCATTGTAATGGTGTGAGGAATTGATGAAAATTGACTGACCAGCCCTGTGGAAGGTACTGGAATGCAGGACCACCAGGACCATGCAGATCTGCACTAGGTGTGGCTGATGAGTTGGAAAAATTCCTCTTCAGCCAGAGGCGTTGGGGTTGGGGATTTTATATTTCTCATTTTTACATTCCCTGTTACAGCTATACATGTGGAAAATCAAAAGGTGAAAGTGAGGAAGCAGGAGGGATGTCATTTACTTCAGGTGGTCTGGAGAAGGTTTCTGTCACCACCTGACATGGTTTGGCTCCTCGGCCTCCGTCAAACAGAAGAGATGGGAGTAAACTCTCCAAGCTAGTGAACACTGAGCCATTGCAGAATTAAAAGAAAGTCAAACAGCTCTCAGGAAGATGTGATTGTTTGATAAACAAGAACATTTTATGGTAATCTCTGTATTTACAAACACAAGGATGGGTCAAATATCTGCTCTTGGAAATTTCTTTTTTTTTTTCATAACAGAAATTTCCTTTAAAGCCTAGCAGTTAGAAAATGCTTGTGCTAAAAATAACTTGTAGCTCTCACAAAATTCAGTATTTTGCAAGTATTGCTGGTTTTTAGACCACTCAGTATTTTTGCAAGGTAATATAGACTCCTTTATCATTAGATCACAGGAGTTGTAGGTTTTGGGCAACACTTAACTTTAGGCACATCCAGGGAAGATTGCGAATGTAATGTCTGGTGCTGTAAACTCAAAGACATCTAAATGTGGAGAGTCAAGGATCAGAATGGGAGCAATTTCAGGAATGGAATAACCACAGTGAATGAGAGGACTTTATCATGCAAACGTTACCATTATCGTGTGTTTATGGATATGTACAGTGCATGTTTTCTCGAGATTTGCATTTCCCGGGCACGCCTGGCCACGCTTGCTCCCTGCCTCCCTGTTTCCTTCCCCAGTCCCCCCCCCCATTTGCCTGTATCCCTGTCCCGATTCGTTTCCCTGGTTGTCTGTCTCATGTTCCACCCCACTTTTGGTACCACCCCCATCAGAGTTTTTAAAACCCCTGTTCACCCCCATTAAACTGGGGTTGCATCACGACTCAAACCTTGTGGGGAACCCTCTTGTGCAGTGCTGTGTCCTTTCTCCATCCCCTACAGACCACGGCATCTAAACAGGAGATGTCAAAGACATCTACTCACTTTGGTGACAGTATGTCCGAGGACTCATAAACATCTGGATATATGCTGACCATTCACAATGTTTTCCCTGAATACAGCATTTTAGCTAACAAAATGTCAGTAATGAATGTAGGAAAAATTTACAAAGCCATCGTACATATTGTTGAAATGTATTGACAGAATTCAATGTTACATCTATATTCTATGTTTATTTAGATATACTTTGCAGATCGAATATCTAAGAAGATAGAATTTAAAAATTCATCCTGATTGCTAGGAAAAGGTATTTATTTACATTTTAGGCATCCTGACTATGAAATGTTTTATGCTGCTTGGTGGGCTTCATAATTTTAGAAAAATACAGGTAGATGAAAGACATAATCAAAAGGCCAGGAAGTATTTCTCTAACAACCACGGTCCACATCCCATAGTTTCATTTCAATCAAAATTCTCATTGTCTTCAGTTCTGCAGTGGAAATTTCATGGAATTACAGGGAATTCTGACTATTAGGACTGTGTTAAAGCCTAGTCACCTCTGTAGTGCTTGCCTGATTTGTTTGCATTGTGAATTTTTGAAAGTTAATATTACTGATCTGAAAGACCTTTACAAAAGTTATGGCTGTAACCAGATGTTTTTGAGCCTGGCTCTGAATCTGTAATGCACAATAGCCCATGACAATTAGAATCTGATATCCTCAGAGGCTTGACAATTTGTGTAGCACAGTGGCAGAAGTCCATTAACACAGAAAAACACTTAATAAGACTGACATAATAATCTTCTCAAATTTGACATAACACTTTTTCTTCTAGGAAAAAGCTATTTTATATTACCGTTCCTTTTTATTATATATTCGGCATCCAACTGCTAAGATACTTGTTGTTACTTCTGATATTTTATAGTGAGGATTCTGTGTATACTTTTAGAAATTTTGCTGTTAATTTGCTATTGAAATAATAAATTATGTTATTAAATAGCTCTATCAGAGCCTGTTAAATGGTAAATAAGTTGATTTATTATAATATCTAATGTATGAACAAGTTAGAAGTTAAGTCTTTCTAGAGGGCTTCAGACAATAAGGTTAATGGTATGAGTAAGATAAATGCTAATTCCAAAATTGCAGATTGAAGGCTTTGATGCAGCCAATGAGCTGAGAACATTACCACTCATTGTAACGTTGCATGTAGGTAAAAATAATAATCATTCCAAATATAGAGACCTCAGGAAAATATCACTCATTTGAAAAGGGACTTACTGTATCAGAAGATAGATCATCTATTTTCCTCCCAGTGTTTTTCCATCACAACACTGCCATTGTCGAGAGACATGAGTTCTCCTTGTTAGAGTAATGTCAGAAGGAAGGAGAGGGTGATAAAGAGGAGACTTTTCACATTAGTTTGCAAGTTTGTGGTGAGAAGAGCAGCTTCAGGGGCTTGATAATTCTGCAGCTATCTGGGTAGCCACGTGTGTTGTACAAAGCCGGGAGGAAAATATGAACCCCCCTCAATTAAGCTTGGATTCAGGAAACTGCAGCAAATCTACAATTGTTAGAGCAATGCTTTTGTCCATTCCATACATCAGCTGATCATGAGCCCTTTTGGGGTGTCAGAACATGCAAATGACTCCATACATGGCAGGGCAAGAGACAGTCAGCTGAATGGACTCTTCTTCCACAGAGGTGCACACGTCTGCTTTGGGTCATCTTACAAAAATTTCTTCAGCCAGTCAGGTAAATGGAAGCAAATCTCAACCCATGACATGATGGAGCCCTCTAATAGCTTTGTAATAGACTGCCTGGTCTGCTTTGTCAGAAAGACTGGCCTTGTCTGCCTAAAGTCAACTAATCCAGCTTCCTTGTACTTCCAGCAGCCATACCATACAGCCTCCTTCCTCATCTCACCAAACTTGATCCTGGCACCAACAGGCAGTAACACCTATTTGCTCAAGTGCTATCAAGAGTACAATGAGGTTCAATTCTAGCAAGCTGAAATTCTGCATCTGAGGAGCTCCATTTTTGTCCCAACATGCAATAAAAAATGAGCATGTCCATGAAAAACCTTCTCTTACACCAAGAGGCTAATGCATACTGAGGACATGACACTTGATTGCCAGTCTCTAAAAACGCATCCGGTGGCAACAGCTGCCATAAGAGCTGCTTGTCACTACCTTGATTAATTTGTAGGAACACTTTATTGCCCATGTTTTTCTGATTCAGCTGGAGGCACTGGAAAGACATGCCTCACTGCATTTGGAGAGAGTGGAGAGACTGAGAATCAACTTGCATTTAGCACGTGTAGGAAAACAGGGCTCATTTGCCTGGTGTTAATAGTGAACAGGTAACGCACCATTACATGCTGCATTCCTCTCAACACCAGTTGTTCAATCACCACTGAAAATTATTATCAATATATTACTAACAAGATACTTACAGTTGGTGTGATGCTGGTGAGAAGCTGATTTCAGGCCAATTGCAAAGATAAGGATGAAGGTGATGGCAAGAAGATCCTGTCATTCTTTCAGGCCCATCAGGATGCTGTGGTACCTTCAACTTTTCCTGTATTGTAAATTATTTGTAGAACAATTAGTTTCTAAGGGTTAGAGGATAACTGATTTCCCATCATCTTTTATTCTTTGGCATCTTTTCCTGCAGGTGGGCTGGCTTTGATGGGGGCAATGATTTTGATCTGTAGACATCTGTATTGTAAAAAAATCTAGATTCAGGGTGCCACACTAACTCCTCTCCACAGTGCTCAGAGGTCAACACCTTCTGTTCAACACCACTCTGAGCTATAAGAGAAGCAATGGTATGTTGGCCAGATGTGCTATTATTGTAACCATCACTTTCCAAACAGAATTTAAAACTTAGTCATAAATTGCTTGGAATATGTATAACAGAGAAATACAGTGAGGAGGGTGAGAAAGAAACATACCATTCTTCATCTTACTTGTAATCCTGCAGAGTTTTTCCACTTCCATGTTGCCTAATATAGCAGGGAGAACTCAGCGTCTCATGGCTGCTCCTGCCTCCTTCCCACAGCACTCTGGACCCTGGACTTACAGCCTGAAAGCATGACATTAAGAACATATACCTGCTTCTGCCTTTCAGGCTTCCCTAGCGTGGCCAAGCATTTTAAATGGGATTGGCTAATTGATAAAGTGAAACACTATGGATTTATATCAGATACCACAAAGGCTAGTGGATAACATTCAGCCAGTATTTATATTGTACACTGGCAAATGTTTGCTTTATGTGACCAAGGAGATGACAGAAAACTTCTCCTTAGAAGACAGAGCATGCTAGATGTTTATTAGAGGAAATTTTTGGATTAGACTGAGAAGCCATTGATTCCTTATTGTCCTTTGTGAAAAGATGAGAATAACACACTAGTTTGACTGGCAAATGCACAAAATCAGGCAGAATGTACCTACCAGTGCCGGCTTTTTCAATAAACTTCTGGCTGTTGTTCTTTCCACGCATTAGGTAATATGGAGATGACTGATCTTCCTGCGAGGTTCTTTTCTTCATGGTAGTCATCTGTTTTGCTGCTGTTCACAGAGGTCACAGGCACAAGTCTTGTTTGGTTGGGTTTTTTTTCAATGCCACAGCTCAACATGTATTTGATGGTATTTAGTGACTGAAGAGAAAGGGGTCTCCTGCCTGGTCTGCATGGTTGAGCAATCGCAAAATCCAGAGCTTTGGATTCTGACCTGACTTGGCTGTGCCGTGTCCTTTACAACAGTGTCCCTGAACTGCAGGTGAGGAAACACAGAACTGGAGTCTGTTGCTGTGTTTACCTCTTCATAAGGAACAATAAACAACATTACCAACGGATCCAGAACACGTACCTGGAATGAGTACATGTAACAAAAAAAAGGGACTCACTAACAAATAGTGTTCTTATCTGTGAAATGAAGGGATAGTCCCACAAGTGGCTGTATTCATCATGACACAGAGTTAACCGGAGTTTATGTACAAACACAAACAGTGATGTACTCCCAAAATATTAACAAAGAGTTCGCTCCCACTTTTCACCTCAGCCACAGCACATCCCCAGGAGGAGGGGAGTGTGATGGTGCGCCAGCGGGACTGGGGAGGCACCAAGAGCAGCAGGCCAGTGGGAGGGCAGCTGCCCAGTGAGTGCTGCAGGCATGGGATTCCCTATGAGACCCAGAGAAAAGAGTAGATAAATGAAAAGACACTGTGATGGGGTGAAGCAAGCAGTCACTTGCAAGAGTGTTTTGGCCACAGGCAGCAGCTTAAGTACCATGTCCCTTTCCACAGGCTTCTCTCTGGGGTGCAGACCCCAGCATGACCCTGGGAAGGGTAAAGGGGAGTGGTGGGACAAGACCCAGACACAAGGCACAAAGGAGTCATGTATGATTTGCTGTGGGATGAGGCATGTCTTGTGCCAAGAGGGCCTGGTGACACACAGGAATGGAGCAAGCCCAGAAAAGAGTCCTACAGAGGGGCAAACTGGCCACAGGGCTCAATACATGTAGACATTTCTTTCCTATAGTTTTGTGCTTTACATGACTGAATAAGGTTGCTCATATTTCAGAGACTTGGGTATTTGATCCTGAGATAGAAGATAAAGTCCTTCAATGGCCTGACTGTACTCCTGGTCTTTTCTTGCACGCAGTGGTATAAAGTGTTAGAGTGACAAAGGTGATTGTACTGCCTGATGTTTCTAGCTTGCCTTGTGATTGCTTGCAATGGGCAATCCAGGCTTCAACTCAAATATCATGAAATGCCTGGCATCCAGTTATGGAGTTCAGAAGGATACACCACTTCCCATGATTAATATATTCTGCTGTCTGAAACACAGGAAAGGAAGAGCTCTCTGCTCCCTACAGCCCTACCATGGTCCCAGAGAGTCAGAGGAGAAAATTCCCTGGTTCCTATTCCACCACAGTTGTCTGGTGCAGGGATGGGTGTGACTTTCGCCAATAATGACAAAGCAGTGGCCGAATCATAAAAATTATCTCAACAACCTTGATTACTCCTTCTGAAATGTATAGGATTATCAATCATGTTACTATAAAACACTTAGGTACAGCAGCATCCCCAGGCCCAGCTCCGGCAGCACTGGAACAGGAACTGTGCAAACATGAAGCTGGGCATTGCCTGACCCATGAGCTCCTATTTTCAGTAGACCTGAAAAGGTAGAAAGAAAACCAGAGAGACACAAGTGAGGGGCTTTATTTCCCCTAGTCTGCAGTGATCTAAGCTGCAATGCCCTGCTAACAGAGTCCTGCCTTTTCAATAATAGCTACCATGCAGTAATATGCTTTTCACATGTTTTTCCAAGTGCCAAATCACAATAAATTAAGCTTGACATTAGTATGTGCATGCAAAGCCTCAATTAAATTCCAAAACATATTTTGTTTACAAAAACCTTTACATACAATATTTTCTTGGGGTTTTGATTTTTTCTGTTAAAAATCAGTCACACTCAAAATATTTATTTTCTCTTAAATGGAAAATTGTGGAGTCACAACCCCGAGTGAATATCAGCAAGCAAACCTCTCTCAGCTGCCTTGCCCTGTAAATAGAGACTGTGGTGCTGGCCAGAGAGTTACACAGCTTTGCAGAAGATTTTGCAAGCAGAAAGGTCCCAAAAAAGACCAGACCTGGCAGATGACCTAGGACATTGCAGTCAATGGAGAAGGAACTGGAATACATATTTTCACATGTGTATCAGACTCATGGAAATCAGTACTCGAAGTGTGCTGCTTCAGTGCCACCCTGACAGCTGGGATAACTTAGGATAGCTGGTACAGCACAGCTGTTGTGAGACCCCATGGGTCAGAGGCAGGCATGGATGTGAGGAAGATGTACTGTGCTAACCTGTATGCTCCAGCACATACACACATCTCTGTTAGTCCCTAGAAGCTCAGAGCAGGAGCACAGAACACCCTCAGTGCCAGTATCAGTGTGTGTATTTGGGCATCAGTGAAGTTTTCTATCCCACTGGCTATTTTCTATTTAGCTTTACAATATTACAGTTCTGGCCAGGCCATCATTCCCACTGTTATTTTTCCACCAGCTGCATGTTGCAGATTATTCCTTACTACTACACTGAATCAAAGAAATTCACAGTTCCATGAATAAAAAAGCAAACTAGAAAGACAGCAGAAATTCTAGTACAATATGTTAGAATACTCACGCCAGAGTATGAGCTATGTTGTGGATTAATTGGATTAATTAATTGTTGGATTAATTCAAACAACAGTTTCCCTTTGTTAGGAGCTCCTATGGAGAGCACTTTCCACTGTACACACTGCATACATGGTGGACAGCCCCATCTCACAGTCTGGGGAAGATCCCTGTTGACCTTGGTGGACCTGAGGTTCTTTGCTCTTTCGGGGGTTGCTGTGGTTGGACAATACAATGGATAACTACACATGCATTTCCTTTTAGTGCTTCTTCTGGAGATTTTTGTAAGGTGAACACTTAAAGCACAGAGACACGGTCATCTCCTGATTTGAGGGCAGCTGCTGAGCTGATGCACACTGCAGCATAGTTTGGCTACAGTGTACCCAGGTGAAACCATAAAAAAAGGCCAGGGGACTTCTAAATTTGACATTAGACAAACAGGGCTGGGCATAATAAACTTTCCAGAACTATCTTGCTTTTGCAGAAGGACGAAACAGCAAGTCAGTGATGACAGGACACGAACTGGACTACTAAGAGGGGTCTATTTCAAAGGAGCTTGTCTATGAAATGGTGGCTGGTGCCAGAAAGTGCGGTCCTGGGCACAGCCTATGGCCTGATATCAGCTGTCCCCAGGCACAGAGTAGTATTTCTGTTTTACTGTGGAAGTCATATTCTAAATGTCGAAGGAGATGTGAGAACAAGAGAGAAAAAGACAAATTAGTTTACATCATTCAAAGCTGTATTTTTGCAATGAAATGAGCAGGCTGTTATAAACCAGAAATGATCTGATGGTGCACAACAATGATTCATCTGCTCAGCAGAGATTACAAACAGAAGAGACCTCTGGCTTTGCTGCTGTTGCCTGCCTGTGCCAGGATAAACAGTGATGAACATGTCCATTGACACAAGGAAAGAAACGCTTGCGTAAAGAGAAGGATTTGCAGAGCAGGCTCTTTGCCTACCTCTGCTGAATGTTCCTGCCAGCAGCTCTGGTTGCAAAGAAACCTTGGAGTGTGTCCCTATCCCTGTCAATCTGTAACACCTTGAGCTCTGCCTCCATGATGTTGATGTTATTTTTATCAGGGCCTAGAAGAATACTGCCTCTGAAAGAGCCCCATTTAAGTCCTATCAACTTCTCCTCCTTCCCTGCCTTAAGGAAAACTACTGACCCCCTTCCCACAGTGCAGGTGCTCATCTTGGAGGAGGCCGCCAGTGACAGACACCACTCATCCTAACTGGATTGTAGCATCCCCAAGGGACAGACCAGGGACACTTCCAGGGCATGTGACCCTGGGAGATCTTCAGAAATCAAAAGCTCTGGTGGGGATGGTACCTCTGATGTTTGGAGAAGAGACAGCATTGACTCAAAGATGTGTCTGTGGTGTGACACTGGTCCTTAAGTGGTGACACTACTTGTCATGGCATGGTGTTTTATGAAGCTTTGCTTTATTCAGACAGGTTTCTTAGACTTTGATTCTGTGATTCCCTTCAAAACATGAACTCAAGAACAAATGCTACAACAAACACATCAATTGTAAGAGAGAAATATTATAACATTTTAAGGTTGGTTTGTTTTTTTTTAAGATAGCTGTTGGTAATTTTAAACTATTTGAGGGATAAGAGACCATTCTGCTCACACTGCTAGATAAAACCACAAATTGATTGATGAACAGCTTTTTTGAGCAGCTACAGACCAATAAATATTTCTGCCAAGGTTTGCCATCTCCACAGCAGTTCAATCATACCAACAGCCGTTCCATAAAGGTTTGCCTGGGCTGTGTTTATACCTTCCAGCCAGGCTCCAGCGAGGAGTTACGTTATAGTGTTTGTTCTTTCCACTCAGTGAGAATTGCAGCTTGCTGCTCCTTCCTGCCACTGCAGAGCAGCCCTTTGTTGGGGCAGTCACCCACTGCCCATTCCATGCTGGAGCTGGGTTAGTTCCTGGGAAGGCTCGCTGTGCTGTGTACTGGGCTGGAGAGACATCCCACCCCAATCCTGACACCCCTCGTGCTGCCATCATAGCCTGAAGCCAAATAGTAGCCGAGCTGTGAGTGTTGTTTAGCTGTGTTTAACTTTTCCATAACAGACATTTTAAAACCAGCTCCTGTTTGCAATGTGGAGTTGAAGACAATTTGAGAGTCACATGGGGACACCACTGGGCACGCCCCCCTCCCTCCCTCAGCTCCCTGGGATGCACACAGTTCTGGGCTATGGATGACTTTTCCTCTGCATTTACTGGAATAACCCTGTTCTCCACCACTGCCCAAGTGCTCTGTTAACAAACTCAAGTAGCAGTAATAAATCTTTCTCGGGCCCAGCGCTGGTGCTGCCACAGGTGTGAGCCCACCTGTCTTGGGATGATGAGGAATTAATGATCCACTTAGAGCAATGGAAACCTAGACCTACTATGTGCAATGCCTCTTTTCCTGGCACACCTGTGTGCAGAGCTTATGCTTAACCACCTTTTCATTTTCCTAGAAATCCTCAGTGCAGAAGCAACTACAAAAATTGCCAGCACCCACCTCAGGCCTGAGTTGCCAGTGTTGTTTGCACGCAGAACTCCTTTAATTGTCAGTAATCTGCACTTATTCAGTATAACTCTACCCTGAGGCAGCTGAGGGACTAGGAGAACCAACATGAAGCACAACAAAATGTATTGTGTTTATTGAGGACTGGAGCCTGCCTGCCTGCCAGCCCCAGTTGTGGTAATCCCACTGACCGCAGCACTGACCACCCCCTATCTCTGGCAGGACGGGGTCTGTGGTTTGGTCCTACCCCATCGTACTAGTCCTGCAGAGAGGGAGGTGGTGGCTGCCCTGAAAACCTGCATTCTGCAGGGTCATGGTGGGGAAAGGTTTGATGTGGAAAGGCAGAAAGTACACACAGCAACCAGCAGAAGAGCAGCAGTCCTGTCCTCTCTGCTACTTTTTCTGGTGAGCAGAGGTTTGTTGGGTTTTTTTGGGTTTTTTGCAGGGGACTAACTGGCCAAGACTGGGAAAAGATATTGGGAAGAAAGAAAAGGGTGTGGATGGCCACACAAGAACTAGTAATTTTTTTCCAGTGGAAGACTGTTTTTTTCGGTCGCACAATGCCATTCATGTCAAAACTAAAACTTTCCATGGAAACAAGAGTATGTCAAAAGCATTTTATTTTGGAAAAGGAAAACCTCCAAAAGCCTTTAAGGAAGATGGAATATTTCAGTGTGTTTTTTAATTATTATTATTTTAAAATTTCAACAGTCAATTTAAGAAGTGCAATGTTTTCCTTTCACTTTAGGATAATGTTTTTCAAAACATTAGAGTTTTTTCATACTGAAAATGGAAAAGTCAATGGGAAATATTCTTATGGATGGAAAATGGTGGGTCTGCACCATTACAATTTGCTTTATGAAAAATTCATGGTATTCCATTCCAGTTAGAAAAAAAAATGCCCCAGAACAGATATTCTGAATCTCACACTGCTCTAGAACCAGCACCAAAACACAGAGGCCAGGAGGAAGGAGATAATCCTGAAATGCAGTAAACGCATCAGCATGAATCATATTCTCAGCATGTCTGAAGTGCCTGCTTAGCCCCTGGACACCAGGAAGCTCTGGGTATCCCAACATTGCCTTTTCCTGCTGAGCTCATGAAAAGTGTAAAGGTGAAGGAGTGAGTAAATGAGCTCCCGCTCTGAAGACATTTGCTGTTTAAAACTCTGTTGTAAACAGATGGTCATCTGGGTGTCCAAGGTGTAATATCCTTTCCCTGTTCTTAATCTGTCATCTGTTCCAACATGGGATCAAAAAAGAAATGAGATTCATGATTAATTTTAACCTGATACCCAGCAGCGTGTCCAGGTGGCCAAGAAGGCCAGTGGCACCCTGTCTTATACCAGAAATAGTGTGGCCTGGAGGACCAGGGCAGAGATCATCCTCCCCCTGTACTTGGCACTGGTGAGGCCACACCTCGAGTCCTGTGTGTAGTTCTGAACCCCTCCCTATAGAAAGGACATTGAGAGGCTGGAGTGGGTCCAGAGAAGGGCAATGAAACTGGTGAAGGATCTGGAGCACAAGTATGATGAGGGCAGTGAGGTTGTTTAGCCTGGAGAAAAAGAGCCTCAGGAGACCTTATGACTCTCTACAACTACCTGAAAGGAGGTTGTAGCCAGGAGGGGGTTGGTCTCTTCTCCCACGTAACAAGTCATAGGACCAGAGGAAATGGCCCCAAGTTGCACCTGAGAGGTTTAGTTTGCATATTAGGAAATGTTTCTTCACAGAAGGGGTCCTTAGGCACTGGAACAGGCTGCCAAGGGAGGTGGTGGAATCACCATTCCTGGGGCTATTTAAAAGACATATAGATGTGGCACTTAGGGACACAGTTTAGTGGTGCACTTGGCAGTGCCTGTTTAATGGTTGGACTCTATGATCTTGAGGATCCTTTTCAACCTGCATGATACCATGATTCTATGATTCCATGTTTCTGAATTCACTTAAGTGTGCTTTGAGTTTAGTGCCTGCTTTACATGTCAGCAAACTGCTTCTGAAAGCTTCCGTAGTTTTGTATCTCATGTTTCTCCTCTCATCCAGCTCCTGGGTGAGTGCTGTGTGGGTGAGTGCTTTTCTCCTTGAAAAACTACACCACCTCCCCCTGTGTTCACATGTCTTTCTCTCTCAGCTCCCTCTGTTTCTTTTCTCTTCTTTTCCTCTTCTCTACTTTTCCTTTAGTTGCTATTCAAGCTTCCCCTGCTAGTTGCAATCTCCCTGCTTCCCTCATGTCCTATATTCTCTGCCAGAAGCACTGATTTTCTCCTCTTGTTTTCCTAAATCCCAAGCCCAGTGAATCTCATATTATTCATACACTTGCAGTGAATATGAAGCATGAACATCTGACTCTTAAGGCCCTGTGCTCTGGACCGGGCACTCACATAAACCCAAGGCTTTTGGACACCTCCATCACTGTGCAAGATGAGGAATACGCAGCTGCCCTGTTCCCAGCAGCCCAGCAGTATATTTATTTGCTTAAAAAGGCACAAGCTCTTAGGGAGCTGAAATGGAAGAACAACAGTGACATACAAAGAAAGAAAAATGTTTGCTTCCTGTGCAGATTAGCTTCATCCAAGTTTAGACTTCAAAAAGGTTTTGTAACTTGTAAACAGAACAGTTCTCCAAATCGCATATCTACGATAAAGTGATGGTTGCACCTAATCCGCTTTATGCTTTGTCTCATGTAGACACTAACTGTAAACTGGTTTTGGTGTATTTCACTCACAGTACTCACTGAAGATAGTTACTGTTACAAGGAAAATACATTGTAAAACTATGCACAGCTTATAGGTTTTTTATGTGATGCATGGCCTGCAGAAATATGATTTTTCTGTAACTTAGAGATAACCTTCCACCACAAGAAGGTGGTACTGTGTAGTTTGTAGGGGAATACATGTTCCTGGCAGTCAAGAGACCTGTCAGTCCCAAACAGTATATGTTCCTCCACCATGAAATGTTGTCAGTGGTGCATGTCTGGCAGAGAGATAGTGTAATCACACAGCATATATAATAACAATGCATAAAGCTTAACAGCCAGATTGACATGGAGTGCTTCTGTTCAAATGGGAGGGATGAATGGTACTGCTAAAACAGAACAGGAGTGAGAGGCCCCGCTGGTAGCAGAAGATGAACACTTCTAGATTTCCATCTAGAAGTGCTCATCCAGCATTTAATTCAAGTCTACGGGAGACTGCAGAGCTCTAGTTAAACTAGGCTGACAGCTGATATACAGGAACCACAGATGTCCATGATCCATTATTAACAGTTCATCAGAAATTACATTGAGGGTTAGAATACACAGTTTTGGTTACACCCACATAGTGATAAACTAGTCCTGGCCCCTGTAACTATGACATTCATGCCACCAGAAATGGGGCCCTGCCTCCTCCTCCTCCTGGAGCACATGGGACCACCAAGCACAGTGTTCTGCTTCTCACACAACCCTACTGAGTGCAATCCTTCTATGATGTGGGAATCCTGCTGGATGTTGATACCAGTCAAATCTCTTGTTCCAGTGCTACTATTGGGATGACGTGTCACAATCTTGCTCTTCTGAGTCATAAAAGTCAAATTCTATCGTCTACACTAATGCTGTTTGTAACTAGTTTAGATTTCCATCCTATGCCACTTTCCCTTATATAGCTATTTTTCTTCCCCTAGTGTTTACTCTTTTCTGATCTATTTTTAGAAACCTTTTGTATTCCTTTTCTCTTCCCTGCTAAGCAGGCGTCAGTGCCTCCTATAGGATAGTGTCCATTAGTCTGATCATTGTCTCATCTGCTCCTCTTTCAAATAATCCTTCCTGACAGGGGATGCCCAGGAATGTCCGCAGTGTTTCAGATGGGATCTCACAGTGTGAGACACCAATACTCATAATTCGCTGTCTGCACATATTTGCTTTTCTCATGGCTGTGTTGCAGCAGTGGTTCATGCTTGTCCAACAGCATACCAATATAACAGGCTTCCCCCCAAGCCATTCCCATCTGTTGTTTCTGAATCAGCAAAAATCATTTTTGATCCCCAAGTAATGGTGCCCTTCACAGTGCTAACATTGAACACATTCCTGTTACTTATTTCTCAAGGTCACTTTTTATTCCTTTGTGATACTCTGGTTCTGCATTGGGCTGACAGTTAAAGACTACTCGTGTCTCTAGCAAATCCCATTGGAAAAATTACAGTCTTTGCTGAAGTCTCAAAGGGAAATATTTAATTAGTTGAAACCAAGTCTGATCTTTGATAAACTCTGACTTAAATGTACTTCAGCCCTGTAGTTTCCTTTTCAATATGATCTCATTTACCTTCTCATTGTGAAAGTCTGATATGATTTTTGATCCCATTTCTATTCTCTACCTTCCTCAGTTATGTAAAACATTTCCCCTTGGACAGTGTGTCAAAATACCAGTTAACACTCAGTGGAACTAGATCTATTGGTTTTGGGGGTTCTTTTTTGTAGGGGTAGGGGTGGTGAAGTTCATCCTTTTTTCAGCTAGGCATAATTAAACTTTGTAAACCCATGTGCCTTTGTTCCCATTCAGCAATTATTTTCATATATTTAATTATTCCTTTTTTTCAGTTATGCTTGTTCTTTAAAGCCATTCCTACTCCTGAGGTCAAAATACTGGTCCTGGCCCAGAACACTATTTTTTCCCTTCCTGCTACGTCATAATTGTGATTCTCTACTCATAATTGCAATATTTTTCACTTGATACTAAATTGTGGCTACCAAAGCTCTGGTTGCACATAACTAAATCTTCTAGAATATAGGAGATTTATTAGAGTTCCTGAAGTTTTGCTTACATCTCAAATGGCATAATTTCCTTTAGTTGTCTTGCTTGTTTCCATGTTTTATTTTATTTTTCTGGTTGTATACTAAGTATGAATTGAATCTTTAAGCTATTTAGTTCTTGCTCTGTTCTGACTCCACTTCTTTCATTGTTGCTGTTTTTTCTTATTATACTACTGAAAAAATGCTTTATTTTTCATTTCCATTGTAAAAACTAATCTGATTTTTGGCCTATTCTTACTTGACATCTGCACATCCTGATGTACAAAACACAGTTTTATTTGCTTATAAGAATTTGTTTGTATTCTTTAAGGACCACATATTTATATGGTCTTAAGTATTTGTATTCTTTAAGGACTATTCCTAATGTCCTCCTCAAGAGGATAATCAGCCAGTAAAATCTGGAGTGCTTCTCTGTAAGTTTGCTTCTCCCTGCTAAGAATTTTTGTATCTCAGACTTAAAGTAGTACCAAGATTAATCCTCACTCAGTTCTTGGAGTTATTCAGTTCAGCCAGCTTTACCATTTTTCTTCCCAATCGATCCTGAAATTGTGTGGGACCATCTGCTCCAGCTGGATCCCTACACAGTTATGGGGTCTGATGGGATCCACCCCAGAATCCTCAAAAAGCTGGCTGATGTAATCACAAAACCTCCCTCAATGATTTTTGAATGGTCTTGGGAATCTGGAGATGTCCCAGCTGACTGGAACCTGGTGAATGTTGTCCTGATTTTCAAGAAGGGCAAGAAGGATGACCCTGGAAATTACAGACCTGTCAGTCTCATTTAGTGACTGGTAAAGTTATGAAGAAGATTGTTCTGGAAGGTATTGAAAACACTTGAGTGACAACAGAGTGATTGGTCACAGTCAGCACAGGAAAGTCTGATAAGCGGAAAGTCTGGATTATCAAACCTGATAACCCACCAAGTAGATAAAGGGAATCCAGTTGGTGTAATCTTTTTGGATGTCAGTAAAGCTTTCAATACTGTCTCTCACAGGGTCCTTCTAGACAAACTGTCCAACACAGCTGGATAGACACAACCTGTGGTGGGTGAGCAGTTAGCTCACGGGTCAAGCACAGAGGGTAATAGTGAGTGGGGTGACATCAGACTGGCCACCTGTCACTAGTGGGGCTCCACAGAGCTTCATCTGGGGCCCAGCATTCTTCAACATCTTCATAAATGACTTGGATGCAGGACTGGAAGGGATACTGAGCAAGTTTGCAGATGACACAAAACTGGGATGAGCTGTTGTCTCTCTTGAAGGCAGGGAGGCCCGGCAGACAGACCTCAACAAATTAGAGGGCTGGGCAATCACCAGCCATAGGAAGTTCAACAAGGGCAAGTGCCAGATTTTGCACCTGGGATGGGGCAACCCTTGATGTTTGTACAGAGTGGGGAATGAGATGCTGGAAAGCAGTGCCATGGAAAGGGACTTGACAAGCTGAATATGAGTCAGCAGTGCCCTGGCAGCCAGAAGGGCCAACCATGTCCTGAGGGGCCATCAGGCAAAGCATCACCAGCCGGTCAAGGGAGGGGATTGTCCCGCCCTGCTCTGCACTGGGGCGGCCTCACTTGGAACATTGTGTGCAGTTTTGGGCACTACAATATGAGAAAGTTATTAAGTTCTCAGAGAGTGTCCAAAGGAGGGCAATGAAGATGATGAAGGGCCTTGAGAGGAAGCCGTATGAGGAGTGGCTGAGAGCACTTGGTCTGTTCATCCTGTAGAAGAAGAGTCTGAGGGTAGACCTCGTTGCAGCTACAATCTCCTCATGAGAAGAAGAGAAGGGACGGGCACTGATCTCTTCTCTGTGGTGACCAGTGACAGGACCTGAGGGAATGGCCTGAAGTTGTGTCAGGGGAGGTTTAGGTTGGATATTAGAAAAGGTTCTTCACCCAGAGGGGGGTTGGGCTCTGGAACAGGCTCCCCAGGGAAGTGGTCCCAGCACCAAGCCTGACAGAGTTCAAGAAGCATTTGGGCAATACTCTCAGGCAGAGGGTGAGACTCTTGGGGATGGTCCTGTGCAGAGCCAGGAGCTGGACTCAGTGATTCTTGTGTGCTCTTTCTAGCTCAGGATATTCTGTGATTCTGTGATTCCTGGCTAGTACACCTAGAAGCATCTAAGCTCTGGTAGAGCTTTTTTCTTCAAGCTGAACTTGGAAAGTTAAAGTATGTTCATGTGATTGCATCAGTTGCTACATCCTAAACACCTGGGTTCTGTTTGAGTTTGATGACTAAGGCATATGCTACCTGTTTCTTGAGATCGTATATTTTCTGTCCTACTTTTTCTTGGTGGAGAAAGTTACTCTTCTGTTCTTCAGGTAAACCACATCCTCTTTACTGTTTTATTTTCTCTTTGTACTTCTGTATTAACCTTTTCTTTTATTTGCTTTCTTTTTTCCTTGCTAGTTTTTTTGTTTGTTTGTTTCTTCTGATACCATACTTCTTCTGAACCCTTTCCACACCACCATGCATGTCCTGTTCATCTTCAGTGTTACTGCTTGTCCACGGGCGCTCTGTTCCATCAGCCACATTCAGTGAGGTTTCATGCATAAATAGGTGCTGTCAGGTAACTCCTCTCGCATCTTATGTCATCATTGTCATCACATCCATTCCTGGAGATCTCTCTATGCCTGCTTTAAAAAATGAATTTAAATTGCCATAATAGAATTTCCTCATCCTTTACATTTTTCTTCACAGTTGTTGAAGGCAGCTCTAAGTTCCCTTTTTATAGCCTTTTATTAATTTTTTTCCTCTGGTTTGGCCCAGACTAGTCAGCCAAACAAACAACAAAAAAAAGCCCCTTACTACGTACTGCAGTTAAGTAGCATGATCGTAGAGCTGCCCTCGGTGTCCTCATGTGCCCTGCAGGCAGTGCCAGATCCTGAAATGTGAGGAGTTTAATCCTTGCAGCCTCTCCTGATACAGATTCTGCTGCTGTTGTTTCATGCCACAGCACTGGCACAGCCGAGACTTGATTCCAAACCCAGGCTAGGATGCTCCTGGTCCTGAGTTTAAGAAGTTAGAAATACAAAACAAAACATTAATTTGAGAGTTGAAGGATCATTTCAGGTATTCTGCTAAATCTTGGACTAGTTGATGAATTGCCATACATTAGCATCATGTGGTTCTACTGAGTTAACAACATTAAAGGCATATTTTTTTGGATCTGTTTATGAACAACACTCCATGCTGGTGCATCCAGGGTTGTTCTGGAGCTTGCTAGTGAAAGGTGAAGTTCATACGAAAGACAAGTCCAGGCTTCTGTCATTTATATTGACAATAGAATTCTGCATCACGTAAAACCTGGAGATTTATATCCCCCACTCCAGAAATGAAGTATTTAAGAGATAGTGGAAAGTACTGCAATTTAAGCTGGCTTTCAGAGAACACACCTGCATCTATTGAAGCAGTGAATTGAAAAAAACCATATTCTACACCTGATACATGTTTTGTTATCCTTCAATACCCAAATGTCTTTAAATCCTCCAGTGATGTTCCAGATTGTTTTCCCTAATATTTAAGTATTACATTGATGTATAGTGACATGAAATAATATGTATCCTCTGAAAAACTAGAATAATCATCATGTTCCCCTCTCCCTGGAACATCTTTGTCAAGGTGAACTGTCTATCTAACCCAAAAAATAGTGACAGTCATGGTATTTCTACACAATGCCTTCACAGAGACTATAGGCATTCCTCTTCTGGATCATTTTTTTGATACTGAAAACTTGGGTGCTGCTCTAGCTAATTAAAAAGTACAGTCCTCCTTCTTGATGTGTGTTACAAGTTCATCAAAGATTTTTCAAGTGAGTGGCCCCTCTAACTGTATTCTCCTAAATGGAGATTAAATGCTTTGTGGGAGCCCATTTCACTTTGGAGCAGCCAAAACAGATGATCAGCTCATCCCTACATGTACATGCTGAAACCCAGCCGAACTCCTCTTTGTGGGAACAGATGCCTCTAACTCTGCAGTTAAGTCGGTGCTATCAAAGCAGCAGGCAACATGGTCCTTGTTCTCCTCAGTGTTTAGATTTCTGTAACTTATCAGCCAAGTAATCAAAACATTAAGGCAAATGCTGAGCAAAATGCAAGTTATACTGTTCTGAGACCTCCCAGTTCCAAGGCTGAAAAAATGTGCAATTTACAGAGGTCATTCTGCTGGGTTAGCCTAGTAAGATAGTTTCAGTAAAAATCCTAGTAAGACAGTTCCAGTAAAAATCCTAGTATAGATCTGCCCTAACTTGACATACTAAACCTGGGATTCAAATTAAGACTTGAAGGCTGCTCTGTCATAAAAAGGTGAGATTAAATCCTGGAGATACAAACTGGGTTGGAAATCCTGGAATGGAGATGGCATCATTATGACTCTTTAAATGACATTTCCCATGGTCATGATGGCTTTAGAGTCAAGTACCCCTTGAACTTGTGGGGTAGTGCCACAAGCTCTCATATTCACAAGCTAGGAAAGGCTATGTCATTGCCATCTGCCTGGACCTTGCAGATATGACCCAGGATCTGTCATCTGTAGGTATGACCCAGGATCTATGTCTGAAACCTGAGCCTTCCTGGCCAAGAATCTGCAGGCCAGGGACGACATCCAGGTGTTCCTTAGGAGCAGACCTGGCAATAGGCTTAGGGCTCACAGGCATTGGCAACTCTCCTGGCTATCCTGATTACCCTGGTCCAGTGCTTGTCTTCTGTACCTTTGTTGCTTTTTAGGTTTCCTGACGTTTTTGTGACTCCAGACTGCACTCCTCCTTTCCCATTGGATGCACCATACTCAAGACTCATTGATGTTTTGAACCTCAACCGCGAACCAGCCTTGTCCACACCTCCACCCCGGCTTTGGTCCCAGCCTATTGTATTGCAAACCCTGTCTACCCATACGTTCTGCTTTCCTCCAGTTTCAATTGATCTACTTTACATCTTTGGTAGCTCACATTAATTGCAATGTTTGACTGTCTTTGCAGGCAACCAGCCTCTGAAGGCACCCTGAGAAACAATAATGCCACTGAAAGGCTGATTATAGTCATTCTACTGTAAACATGTAAAGACGAAAAATGGCACAAGTGGCATAGGAAACAGCACAATGACAGAGAACTGCTTCGTCTCCCATGCATGCTACTTTTTACGGAATATTTCTTGTAAAAGTGTTTTATGGAAAGAGTTATTTGGCAAGATTACCTCCAGCTAACATTTCCATGCAAATCTGCATGCTTTAACAGCATCTTTAGACTATATTTGGGTTGTTCATCTTTTTATTCCTCATGTCAGGTGCTTTGGTGACACCCTTTGATAACTCTAATGGGAGAGGACAACTCTGTTTTATAGAGTATTAGAAAATGGGACTCTGCAATGGATGTTGTCAAGAACTCCATTTTCAGGTGAATAGTTTGGGCAGTTGCAGTGGTGATGGTGGGTAATTTCTGAAGAGAAGCCATAGGTCTTACTGTGGGAATTTATAACTCTGGACCATGGTAAAACTCTGGTATGCAGTGCAGCAGAAAACTAGCAGAGTTTGTTTAAGACTCTCAGCAATATGAAAACTACTGACACTGTTTTAATAGCCACAGGCCTCTCTGAGGGGCCAAGAGACTTCCTAGCAGCAAACGAACCACTGCAAAAGGAAATGAATGCTCTTTGTGCGTATGCTGGAATGCACATCAAAGGCGGACAGAGAGGGTGATAGGCCTTGCAAATCAGACAGGCTCTGGAGATTGCTGGTATCAATAATATTTAAACTCCCAGAGTATCTTTCACTCCAGATACTCTGGGAAAGTGGCTATCATCACAGCTCTGCTTTGATAACGCCTCCCTGAGCCTCTGGGAAAACAGCTCTTTCCATGTCCCTGGAATCTGAACACCCTGTACATGACATCCCCTGAGTCACTTGGCATCTCAGTGGCTCTGGCCAAGCTCACTCCCTCCGCCCACCAGCATTAATGCTGTCCCTGTCAGGGCTCAGGGCTCCTGCTGCTCTGGGATGCTCTGCTGGGACAGCCAGCCCACCTTGGCCACCACTGCACCACCACTGATGCTCATTGCTGCTTGTGCCAGGTGTTTGCTTAGTCTGCACAGAGCTGTCTTTGTTCTCAGAGCTGGGGACATCATCCCCCAAACAGCATGGAAGGAGCTGTGTGGCAGCTTCAGCCGTGCTAGTGAGAGGGAGAAAGGCTCTGTCTGAGCTGCCAGTCCAGTGAGGACACTCCAGAGGATGCCCACAGGCCCAGGTGATGGAATTCCACAAATTGGCTTGAAAGGCATTTTTCATCAGGTCTGACTTTTGCAGATGAGCATGCACCTGGCACATAGACAATTGCCTTTGTAACTACAGCTTGCAGCTTTCAAGAGCTAGGTCTTTAAAAAATGACATTTGCTGATGACCGCAAAGCAAGCAAGTGGCCAGTGCAAGGAGGGGACACAGTTACATACCCTAACTTGGGGCATTCAAGAGTCCTGCTGTCCCCAGGGTCACCCTCTTCTGCACAGTCACAGAGCTCTGGAAAGGCAAAAAAACATTAACAGGTGACAAACCTGCAAGCTCAACAGTCCAGAGTGCTCCTAAAATACATTTGTAACTAAATGACTTGTTAGTGTAAAATGGTTTACTAATGCTTGAGCCCACATAGCCAGAAGGATGAGCAAACACAGTCACTGCCTAGGGCTTCAGAGGTGTCCCCTTCTTGTTTCCTTCTTATCTTAACTGATTAGGTATCATTCAGCTTTTTTTGGCCTCAGCTGCCCTGAGGCAAGCACGTAGGAAGATGCCCTATTTCTTATTCATTCACACTGTCTACTAGCCCACATTTGCAGCCTGACTAACACAGAAATAACAAACCCCTCTAAGCTGTGCCTCACTTAAAAGAAGTTCACTGTGCATCATGGAAAAAAAAAAAAAAGTGGAGCCCAGCAAAACACTTAACAACTGGGACCTAAGACACTAAACGTAAGGCTCTAAAAATTAGACTTGGCAAAAGGCATTGCAGATAAAATCAATAAGGAAAGGATAAGAATATATTAACACAAAATATTTCCTGGGGAAATGGAAAAAGTTTCATAAGAGTAGATTTTAACATCAACAGAGTTATCCAAAGAGCAAGAAAAAAATCTGTAGCCTTTCAGATGTTGGCCAAAAATGAAAGAAAAACAGGCGCCTTCTCAGTCAGGTCTGGCAGCAGGAGCCACCAGCAAAAGGAGCTCAAGAGGGGTGGCAGCTGGAAATCCCCCAGCTTTTGAAGCCCCTGGCACTTGCTGCCTCTGACCCTTCTGTGGCCACCAGATCCAGAAGTATGTATATGCATCCTCAAATTCGCTGATCTCCTTCCAGTAAAGACCATGGCGGTTCAGAGTTGTTGCACAGCCTTCAGGCTTGTCCACTCATGTGTCCACTTCAACTAGGGGTCAGAGTACCCTTCTGCTCTCATTTTCTGGTATGTCTTGCTTGGTGGTGCCTTCCTCTTCTTTCCACCTGCAGATGTTTTCCTACCATCACCTCTTCTGGTAACTCTTCACTGTCCAGACTGAATGTGAATGTGTGAAAGGAACACAGCACCAGCTGTCCCAGTCCCCACCTCATGTTAGTCTGCTCAGCCAGCTGGGACAAGTTAGTTTCAACAGTTGTAACTCAGGTAAATCTAGTCAGTAAATATTTGCTGGCATCACTCTAGTGCTACCAGTCCTCCATTGCTTTCCCACAATGGCCTTTCAGTGCTGACTGAGGGCAGACCAGTCACTTTCCTGGGAAGGGACAAGTAGATGGGTGAGCTCACAGGGGCACTGCACAGGGGGAAGCAATAAACCCTCCATGAGCCTCACCTAAGGAAATGTATTGTGGATTCAGCTGTTGCATCTTTTTGCCTTTGCCAAGCAAAGATACATAGGCATACAGTTTGCAATAAAAATCTCAGGGTGTGAAGTCTTCAAAGAGGCTGTTTCTGGCAGGTGTAGAAACAACAAGAGGTGTGTGTCTCTGTAGACTGTCAGCAACTGGACTGCGACTCTTCACCTGGCAATGGGATCAATGCAGAAGAGAGGTTGCCCTGGTCTCCAGCTTCCGGCTTCTTCCTTTTGAGTTCATCTGCGGCAAAATATCCTTTTGCAACTGTACTCGTCGTCCATCTGAGGACTGCAAGCTCTAAACAGGACAGGCTCAGTAGTTTGTCTCCCTGCACTGTACAATCTTTCACTATCAGTGGAGGAACATGCTGTTCAGCAACAAGTTCAAAGAACTGCTGCTGGTTTGCCTTTAATCTCTTATTTTGCTTTTGGAATACGCACTCAGAAAAATGGAAGTGTTTTTCCTGGCTTAGGATGCTTAACATGATCATGCTGTCCCTCTTTTTGAATGTTTCCATTATATCTTATTGCATTAATGGATGCTCATGTGCATCATTGTAACGCTTTGGTCACAGACTGTGATGCCTCCTTTTTCTGAGCTCTGTCCCTAGAGGATCATAGAATTACAGAATAGTCTGATTTGGAACGCTATTCCCCTGTTGTGGCACAGACCTGTAGGCTCTATGGATTATGTGGTTCCTTGCTCTAGTTTGCATAAGCAATTAGCTAATTTTAGCTCCCAGTTGTGGCAAATCTGCAGGAAATAACACCAGGAATAAATGTGTTTATTTGTATTAAATTAAAATCTTCTCAAACTCTTAGTGAGGTGTACCTAGGATTAGCCGCTTCACAGAAGGATTAGGAGAGTATCCATCTGCTTTCAATTGCCCTTTAACATCCAGCTTCCTAATCCTGCCTAAGTGTCCTCTGTGCACCTCCTCATGGTGTTTGCCTATCCTAAGACCCCAGCTCACTACAGAGCCATTTTATGGGTGAAGACACATTTTTCCCTGCATGCCCCAGGTCTGGGGGGAGTCTGTCCTGCCAGGAGCACTGGTGGCTCCAGCCAGCTGGGTGGCATGGCTGGCCCAGCCATGCTGCTGGCACACAGCCCTCCCCAGTCCCCCCACATGCCACAGGGGGCCGCCTTAACTTTCATCCCCATTAACAGGCACAGCAAGAGCTATGTGTGGTGGATACAGCCTTGTAGGTTTGATCATGTGAGCAGAGCTGATGAACTCTGCTTCAAAACATGGATTAAGGACACAGTTTTCTCCCCAAGAGCTGCTGTTCTGAGGCATTTGTTCTATAAACCCAGATAAAAATCTTGTTCATACTTTTCAAGTTTGTATTTACAAACGGGTTGAAAAATAGGCATAATGACAGTTTAATTAATGTATTCTATTAATCCTGGAGATAATCAAAACCATGATAAGTCTCTAATCTTGTAAAAAAGGATTAGAAAGCACTGAAACATCTTTTGCTATCTGTGAACCTTGTAATGAGATGTTGCATGCTTGGAGGAGGAGCCAAGGAAAGGAGCAGTGCCAGAGGACATATTCTCAGCAGATTTCATCACTGGACTTCTTGTGTGATATTGTTCTTGGCAGAACGGTTGTAACTGGAGTCCAAAGCCATCAACATTGTTTTCAAAATTTATCTTTCTCCTATCGATGTATAAAGTTATTCTAATAATTTGTGAATATAAAGTAGGAGAGCTCTAGTTTCTCTACCATTTTCTTGTAAGTATCATGCATTAAATTTAGTTTTAATGCTTGCAGATCTTGCTAATTTCTTCCTAGTAAATCCTGTGGGTGTGAAAATCATGCCAGTATATCATATCTATTATTCAAGCATTAAAAAGGAATCTAAACAAGTATTTAAAAGGTGGTTTAAAAAGTAATAATGTGGCGAACTTGAGAGAACTATTTTTTTAAGGTCTGTACAAAATTCTTTTTTTCAGTACTGTCTATAACATTACACTTTCATGTGTGAAGTGCAACTTATGTATTGCCAGTTAGTATCAACAATTGTCGATGAAACCATTTTGGAGGTTTGAAGAGCTCAAAAAGAAGTGTTCATTCTCTGAAACTTGAATTCAGAGCAAAAATGTCATGTACAAGGGCAAAATGCCCTAATATCTGTCACTACTTCAGGGACCTGGGAACCAGATGGAGCTTGGTGGGAAGGAATAATAATAAGTATTGCTTCTCTTCCTCTCCAGAGACCCAAAAGAAACTGAATTTGTCCTCTGGAAAGGAGGCAGCAGTCTGCTATCGGGAGAGAGTTATGGCTGGGTGAGAACTTTTGTCTGCCTCCCAAAAGAGACTGAACCAGTGAAGGATCCAGAGCAGGACTGGGTTAAACCCCTGGAGGGCTGGGGATGAAGTCCTGGCAGGCAGGCAGGAGGAGAGTGAAGAAAATGAAAATATTTGTGTCAGGATTGGAAATGAAGGGGATTTTATGTGGTTTTAGTTTTTTTGTTTGGTTTTTTGTTTTGTGGTTTGGGTTTGGTTATTGTTGTTGTTGTTGTTAAGGGAGCACTACTGCACAGTACAAGAAGCACTAAGAAGCATGTGGTGCCCCAGCCACAGGTTGGCCAGCAGCTGCATTGTTTAGTTATGCCTGTGCCAGCAAGAACATCACAAGTCCCCAAGCAAGGGACTTTGGGGCAGTGGAGTAGAGAAGGGAGCAGAGGCAGGGTGAGGCAGTCAGGGTGCTGTGGGCCCTGGCTGTGCTCTGCTGCAGGCAGAAGTGTGGGCTGTCAAGGGGCCACTGCAGCAGCAATGGAAAATGTGCTTGGCCCTAGAGATGTCCCCCAGGGCAGCTGCAAGAGAGACAGCACCACAAGGTGGTTTCATTCAGACCTCTCCTACCACATGTGAACCACCTTTGGTAAATAGTTGCAGGATGGTTGACTCCCAGTGCACTGAGACTGAAAGTCTTCAAGACTGAAGATGGGTCAAGACCTCTAGGAGGGGGAACTCTTTTGCTTGTCTAGCTCTGCTATCTGCTGGTTTAAGGGCAGCTGGGAAAGGATGCAAGGAATTACCCCACAGGATGCAAGAAACTACAGCAATGCCTCTGCAGACTGAGGACAGGGATAAGGTCCTGCAATCAAACCAGCCAGGAATGTAGGTAAATAAGACAAGAAATTTTTTGACCCTTCTCCAGAAAAGAAATTGTTGAAAATCGGAGATGCGCTTGAGTAAACTTAGCAAACAGAAAGACAGGTCAAGGAGATAAAGGAAAGTGTAACTTCTGCACATTTTCCTCATCTTCAGATAAAGTCATATTGGTATACACAAGTACAACAACTCCTGAACTTTGGCTCCTTTATTTCTTAAACACTATACTAGTCCTAATCCCTGGGCACACTGACGTAACTGAATGTCATACTTTCCAAATATATTGGATTGCATTCCCATCATAAAATAAATACATTCCAGCAGTGAGCCCTGCAGCAAATAGCAGAGTTCCAACAGCTGGGGAAGCTGGAGTAAGAGGTACAACAATTGGGTTGTGTTGTTGAAGCCCAAAAGCAAAGTTTTTGCTGGCAGCATTCTAGGAAAACCTATTATAAATGCAATGCTATCAAAAAAGTGCTCTTTTCTTTCTAGTTCTGTGCTGCATGCAAAATCCATTAAAAAAATCCCGGGTAAACAAATATACTCTTTTTCATATGACCTTTTCTTCAGTGCTT
The DNA here is from genome assembly GCA_013396735.1 of Grallaria varia. Taxonomy (NCBI): domain Eukaryota; kingdom Metazoa; phylum Chordata; class Aves; order Passeriformes; family Formicariidae; genus Grallaria; species Grallaria varia. The sequence goes on from VWZG01003983.1 coordinate 91,094, forward strand.
TCAAAAGTATATTGTCTTTTCAGTTTAACGCAATATTTGTCAGCTTTTATTTATAGCTTAAAAGAAAAACCTCCCACAAACTGTCACCAAAAATGCCCTTCTATAGGCATGCTGTCAGGAGAAAGGTTTTCATTCCCTGAGTGTCACCCTGTGCTCAAATACATTTTACTCTAACAAACACAGAAGTGCCTCCAGCAATCCTTGAATCTTCAATCAGCTGGACAGGTGTCAATGGCCTAAGAGCCATTTTTAGTCCGTGTTACTTGAAAGTGAGGGTTAAATACAACAGATAGCCAAGCAGCAATGGTTTGGTCTCATTGGCTCTCTCTTCTTTTATATTTATTTTATAAAATAAGCAGGCACTAAAACCTTTAAGGACCATTTATTCTTCTTCAATGTGTAGGGGGCTAGAGCAATATTTGCAGCAGTATGATACAGCAGCACGTTACCCAACTCCACATGATTCGGCATGGATTTTTTTTTTAACTTGGAAACTGTAATGAAAGCACTATAGTGCTTTACAAACTGGTTATACTCTGTGGATCCAAAATGAAAAAGTTAAATGTCACATTGTTAGTACAAATTCAGCACAACGTAAGCAAGCACAAGCCAGGGCAAATTACAGATTGCAATAAGTTTGAGACCTCCTTTGCCAAGAGTCAGAGATTCCTACGACTCACGGAACATCTTCAAATTGTAATGCAGGACTTTATTCCCTGGTCTGTTATTGAGTGACTTACTGAGATGGAAAGAGAAAAGTATAAGCAGGTCAATAAAATGTAGGCCTCTGTAAAGTCCAGCTGTCAAACAAAGAAGAATGGTTCCATGTTTGGATCCGTGCAGTAGCTCAGTATTTGGTGTTGTCATGAGTGAACACTTCAGTCAAAGCTCATATGTTTATAGTGGCTGCTGTTGAAGTCTAAGTATGGGGGTTTTTTGTGACTGAATAGTATTACAGACAAAAGTAAGGCCAAACCCCCTGGAGTCTACTTGAATATGTTTTTATCCTCAGTTTGTGACAGTACACTTCTGGGCTTTGGGAGCTGCAAAGTTCACTCCTTCACAACCCAAAGGACAATTTTGTCACATTTTTTCACTCGATAAAACAGTCTTTAAGTCAGTCTGTTGATTTCAGTGCTATCTTTTGCATCTTTGTGATGGCTCTTTTCATTTTTCCCTTTGTATTTCATGTGAAAAAATACGCCCCCAACAATGGCACCTGAAAAACAGAGAGCATTGGTCAGTAAAGTGAAGAAAAAACTTTCTGAAAAGACGTTACTGCAAGTGCCCTGACACCTGCACTATAATATCCATTGTGCTTTACCTCCTCAACAGAAGTAAACAGCTCTGGGGGAAGACCATGCAGTGTTGCACCAACAGCATGAACCTAAGGAGCTGGCAGGAAGGATCAGCTGCCTCAGGGCTCAGGGGCCTTCCCTCAAAGAAGAGCTTCATCTCTAGAATCTGACCAGATGGCAAAGTGTCTGTTTTAACCTCCCTCCTTTAGAGCAGGGATTTATCATATTTGCCTTGAAATGTAGTCACTCTTTCCCCCCGCCCCCACTGGAACAGCAATTCTGTCACAGCAAAGCTGAGACTACTGACAGGAAAATTGTTCTTCAAGAATTCTTTGATATCTGTTAGGACTAGCTGATGGACCCAAGAGATCTGTGCACCTATGGCTAGTAATGACTGACATTTTTTCTGGCCTGGATTAAAAATGTTTATACCCCTTACTATCACTTTTAATATCAAACCCAAGCTGCCTAGATGGCTTCCTATACTTAGATAAGTACATATGTATGTATACACGCACATCAAATACGCACATTATATATATATATTTGGTCTTTTAAAATCATTATGAGCTTGCTACACTGTAAGTAAATTTATTTCCTCTCTATCAGTGTTAGATTATCTATCACTTTCCACATCTCTTTGTGTACTGAAGTATATAGGGTTGCTCAGCTACTCCCTTTGCCCCATTCAATGCACTGAATAGCTGTTCTGTAGTTAGTTTTACATTCACATTTGTAGTATCTGAGTAGTTAATCAAAGAACATGCTTAGTATCTGCCACGTGATACTTATTCACCCACCCTCTTCCAGTGGGAGAAATACTTTCCAGGAGAGAGTCAATTTGTACTAATGAAAGAGTTTCTCCCATTGGCATGGATTGCTGAGGGCTTGGGGTGTGTTGTTTTCTTGTATTTTGTTTTCTAGTGTCTATGCTCTGTGTTTCTTTTAAAGAAAGTAAGACTGCAGAGGATCCTTGCTCTTGGATTGAAAGGTGCTGAGGTCTGAGAGAGTCCTTAGCTCATGCAGGAATTCATTGTACTGTCAGACAGGCCGTCAAGAGATGGCTGCTTTTTTGGTGATATCTTCTGAGCTTCAAGGTCAAATTCAATGTCAGTAATCATGCCCAATTTAATAAACTCTTTAGATACTTCTCATTGTTTTTTCCTTGACCATTCATGGGAGGCTAGGATTTGATTTTGCCTTTGCAGGTAAAAAAACTTGCTATTCCAAAAAACCCTGCATATTCATTTCAGGAACTGTTTTTAAAATCCTTTATGAGTCACATACACTGTTGTTTTTAAAAGTCATAAGACAGTAGCAGCTTCAACTGTTCTCTCTGCAGCTGACCAATTTTCTTGTAATGAAAACATCTTTAGTCAGTTATCCAGCATACTTTTCATTTAAATGTGGTGCTATACTAAATGAGGTATCAGACTAAGGTGTTGTGCAGAAATAGTGACGTGAGAAGCTTGAACAGAGATGGTAATGATGCAGTTTGAGGGATTCTCTGTCAGTCACATGGTCTGAGTGTGGCTTCTTACATTTTCGGTTATTTGATTTTTTTTTCTCTGTCTTCAAAAGACAAGCACATATGCATTGCACACATCGGCACTTCCTTTTGCTTTAGGGGTCTTGTATTTGTATTACAAGAGAAGATCAACACAGAGTTTTGGTTTTGTCTTTCTAGGCATGGAACTTGTTCTTGGAGGCTCATTCTCTCTTCTTTTAGAATTGATGTAATGGTAAGTTACATAAGTTCTTGTTTTTTTCCCCTTTTATCCTCTGATTTAAGCCAACTTTTTTGAATATGAGGTCTGTAACATATTTATTTCCATTTCTTTGATTTTCTCAATGTGTTTTTCTGAGGTAGTTTAAATTTTAGGCTTTGGTTAGGTTTGTTGTTTTTTTATGCCTTCCTGGGAAACGAGTCAGGTGACATACATTGACTAATAAGAGGTATTCCCTACTATCTCACATCACGTGGGATATAGAGAGTGATGGAGGAAGCTCTGGGACACAGTGTCTTCGGACTCTTCCTTCGGTCAGGCTCTTTGGTGCAGTCTCTTCTCCGGCCGGGTCAGTCTCTCATCGGGCAGGTGGGGGGGAGAAGGATCACAGCTCGGGGCTGGACGCTTCTGTATTTGGGTACTACAGTGCCTTATCTGTCTTCCTTAGGTGTAGATATATAGTACCTATATAGTACTGTTTGAGTTACCTCTCTTTCCCTGTATTTGCCTGGTATTCGTGTTGTGGGCATATAGTGCTAAGTTCCCTTTTCCTCCTCTGTAAATAAATATATTTCTATCTGTTTCCCTTATGGTTTGAAGCTTTTAAGTTTTCTCCCCTTCCCCTCGGCTTTTTTGCTGTTTTTCTCCCCTTTGGCGGGGCTTGTGCGGGAGACCTGTGCTGGTCCTGAGAAGCTTTGCATGGTGTTGCCTTGTTTTGGTTTTGCCCAGGATCAAACTTCGACACTTTCATACTACCTTCCCTCTATATAGTTTAGCCACAGTTTCCCAGTCTGACTCTTGTGACTATCAGGTTCAAAAATCACCCAGTGCTGAGCACTGAATTCTTCCTGCTCTTCCCTTCCTAGGGGACTGGACCCCATGAGCATTCACCCTCATTACTTTTGTACTTACATGTATAAAGAGAAAACTGAAGGAGCTAGAGGATACTATGGCAGGATGCCTCTCAGTCATCTACCTAAGGTCTTGGGAGACTGCAAAGGTCCCTGGTGACTGGGAGCTCGCCAAACATTATTCCAATCTATTAAAAGGGTGTGAAAGAACCCCAGGGAAATACAGACCTGCCAGTCTAACCTCAGTTTCTGGAAAAATTTTGGAGAAGATCATAGTGGGTACTACTGCAATAACTTTAAAGAACAATGCAATTATCAGGCATTGTCTGCATGGGTCACAAAATGAAAGTGCTGATTCGACATCCTCCTCTGATAAGGTCACCTGCACAGTGGATGAAGGGAAGGCAGTGGGTGTAGTTTTTCAGGATTTTAACAAGCCTTTTGATACTGTCCCTCACAAGATCTTTCAGAACAAGTTGTCCAGCTGTGGAATGAGTGGGTTCGTGGCAAAGAACTGTCTGAAGGGTAGAGCTCAAAGGGTTGTATGAATGGGGTACATCTGCCTAGTGATCTCTCCCTCAGGCTCAATTCCAGGGCTAGTCCTGTTCAATAAAACTATGTGGATGTGTGGGTTGAATACACCACTAGCAGGTTTCCTGGGTGCCATTGACTACCCTGAGGGACAAGATGCCTTGCTGAGGCACCTAGTTAGCATGGAGCATTGGACAGTGATTAATGGCATGAAATTCAACAAGGTGATTCCAGGCTCTTCAGGGATAGGCAGGGCAGAAGAGGCAGAGGGGTGGCACTGCATGTAATAGAAGGGTTAGAATGTATGGAGCTCACAGGTGGCAATGGTACAGTTGAGAGACTGGGTAAGAATCAGGGGGCAAACAATCAACGCTGATGTCACCATGGGAGTCTGCTATAGGACCTCACAGCCTGGACAATTACACCAACCAATTATTCTTTGAGGAACTAGGGGACACTTCCAAATCACCTGACCTTGTCCTTATGGAGGACTTCAACTCGACAGAAATCAACTGGAAGCATCACACGGCTGGTACAATCAGGGCCAGAAGACTACTAAAAAGCCTGGATGACAACTGTATGGAACAGGTCCTAAGGGAATCAACTCAGAAAGATGCTCTCCCTGATCTGTTGCATATCAGCAGAGCAGATCTCATGAGTGAAGTGGAGATTGGTGTCTGTCTTGGCCACAGTGACATGAAGTGATCAAGTTTAAAATCTCTGTGGACAGGAGGAAAAGTGCCAGCAAAACCTCCACCCTGGACATGAGGAGAGAAGACTTCAGGATGCTCAGGGAATTAGTAAGTAAGGTCCCCATGGAAAATGTTTTTACAGGTGCTGGAGTCCGTTGCTGCTGGTCGCTTTTTAAACATCACCTGCTAAAGGCACAGAAGCAGGCAATTCCCAGATATTGGAACTCAGGCAGGCAAGGCAGAAGGGTGGCTTAGCTGAACAGGGATCTTGTCTTGGATATAGGGCAAAAAAAGGAAGGTGTATGCCCAGTGGCAGCAAGGTTGAGGGACATTGGAAGAATTCAGAGATGCTGCTTGCCACTGTAGGGAGAAAATTCATATGGCCAAAGCTCAGCTGGAATTGAAACTGTCCAGGAATGTGGGTGTTTAACACTTTCTTTGTCTCTGTCTTCAACATGGATGACAGAGCAAAGGGGTCTCAGTGCCCTGAGCTGGAGGACCATCACTGCGAGAATGATCAACTCCCAGCTGACCCTGAAATTGTGTGGGACCAGCTGCTTAAGCTGTATCCCTACAAATCTGATGAGATTCATCCAAGAATCTTCAAACATCTGGATGATGTAATCCCAAAACCTCTCTTGATGATTTTTGAGCAGTCTTGGGAATCCATAGAGGTTCCAGCTGACTGGAACCTGGTGAATGTTGTCCTGGTTTTCAAGAAGGGCAAGAAGGAGAATCCCAGAAACTACAAGCCTGTCAGTCTCATTCAGTGACTGGCAAAGTAATGGAGAAGATTATTCTGCAAAGTATTGAAAAACAGCTGATTGGCAATGCAGTCACCGGTCGCAGCCAGCATGGCTTCATGAGAGGAAAGTCTGGATATCAAACCTGAATTTCTTTTATGCCAAGGTAACCCACCTAGCTGATCAAGGGAAGTCAGCTGATGTAATCTTTTTGGATGTCAGTAAAGCTTTCAATACTGTCTCTCACAGGGTCCTTCTGGACAAACTGTCCAGCACAGCTGGATAGACACATCCTGTGGTGGGGGAGCAATTGGCTCATGGGTTGAGCACAGAGGGTGATAGTGAATGGGATGACATCAGATTGGCCACCAGTCACTAGTGCAGCAGTTTCTTCTGTCCTAGCTGGTTGCTGTGCCATTGTAGGTTGATTAAGAAGCACACGGTAAAGAAAGTTTTTCTTAAGACCAAAACCTGAAGTTTTCAGTAACTGTGATACACAATCATGAGACCTTCCCTCTTTCACTCACTCTGCAACATTCATGACAAATCTTCCCCCAACAAATGAATTAGTGTCAGAATTCAGCAGCACCATCATATCTCAGAGATCTGGCTTCGAATCAACCAAAATAAGCAGCTTACCAATGACAAGCAGGACCGCAATTAGAATCCCAATTGCCTGCCCTGGAGTTGGCCAGGAGTGATGACGATCTATTGCAACAAAACACGACTTTTCACTTGAACACTGGCAGATGTTTACTGCAAAAAGAAATGACATGAGGTTAACAAGAAGTTTAGTAGTTACATTTGGTTAGTCATAAATGTGACTTCCATCTTGAAACTAATAGTTCTGTCCACAGTATACCTTCAAGATTCACTTTGTTTTCCAAAGGTGGCTTTCCATTGTCGTTAAGTATTATTGGAACGTTATACACCTTCTCTTCAAAGTTAGAATGTTTTGGAGAGAGGTAAGCATGAGTAGCTGCAAATAGGAAACAGGACATTCATGTCAGCACAAGAAAGAAATTTAGTTCAACATTAATACTAGTTGCAAATGTTCTTTTTTTAAGTCTACTTTGCACGTGATGGTAGGTCCTGTTTTCCTCTAGGTCTTCCAAGGTCTCACTGGCTTGCAGACATGAAGTATAAAGGGACTACCTAAAAGCCTAGTCTGGCCTTTGGCATAATATGATCATAGAATTTCCTTCCTGATTTCTACACAAGGCCAAATCTGACCTTACACAGTGCTACACTTACAGCATCACATCTAAACAAAGAATAGCCCCCTATACTCACAGAGATCAGAATCAGCTTAAATTGTTCCCAAGGCAGCTTAGTAGGACCAGCCATCCTTCTAACCCACTTACACTGCCCCATCTAAGACTCTTTAAAATTTGGAAAAGCCTGTAAGAGTCACTGCATTCATATCAAAGGTCTCTCGATGTCAAGATCTTGTCTCTAGATTAAGCAGAGATTGCAAGCATGTACTTTATTTTCTCCTAATGCCCTCCCAGTCTTCAACCATTTTCAGCTCAGGGACTTCTTGAGCAAGATGAAATTTCTTGCTTTGAACTTGTAGAAAATTTCTGCGTGGGCAACACCCTGTGACAGCAAGTTCCAAAGACAGCTACCTCCTCATTCTGTCTGCACTGAAAATAACTCCACAAGCTTCATTTAAGGTTCCTAGGTTTGTATACCGGAAGAGAGGGCAAAGAATGAACCTCTGGGCACCCCAACCATAGCATTCATGATTTCATAGCCCTATATCGTACTTTTTCCCTACTGTCTTCTAAGATAAAAAGTGGTAGCTTACTTTGCTGCTCGTATACACTTTCTTATATTGGGGTACTCTGTAACTCTTATTATCATTGCTACCCTCTTTCAACCTCTTTCCAGTTATACTGGATCTTTGTGGAGAGAGAGTGACTGGAGTACAAGATAGGAACAAATCATGGATTTATATAGGATCATAATGATGTTCTCAGTTTTCTTCTCTGGTTGTTTCCTAGTAATTCTCAATATTTGATCTGCTTTTATGAACATGGCAGGTAAACAGATCTCACATCTCCTTGGAACTGCTTATAGGTCTCCTTCCTGACTCATAATGGCCAGCTCAGTGCTTGTGATTCAAAAGTGAGTTTGGAAGTCAAGAGTTCAGTAATGTTTGCCATTTTATTGTTCATCCAACTCTCGCGAGAATGTTCTGAAACTCTTCACACTTGGTTCCTACTCAAATAACTTTGTATAATGAGTAAACTTTGGCTTCTTATTGCATACCTGTACGTATTGAATTATGCAGATACTAGCAAAAAACCCTTTGGAAAACCACACATTAAATCCCTTCACATCAAGAGCTGACCATTTACTCCAACTCTTGAATTTGAAATTATTATTTATCCTGCCATAACTTGTCCCCTTAACACCATGGCAACATAATTTTCTCTAGTGGGACACTTCATCAAACATATTTTATGATTCAGACATGCTGTAGCAGCCAAGCACTTGTCCTTGTGCTTTCTGCCCCCTCCAAAGAGCTCCATTTGGTTCACGAGGCACGACTTCCTTTTGCACTTGTAATGTCAGAAATGTACAATTTGTAAACTGCTCTATATCTTTTTCAGCAGTGATGTGTAGTCATTAGGCACACAGTACATGTCATTCTTGTTTGCTTCTCCTCTCATAAATACTCATCAAATTTTAGCTTGTAACACACTATATGTCATCTCTTGAAAAAAAAAATTAATAACTTGGTTGTTTTCAACAAACTAATTTTTTCTCTATATGGAATACTGGATATGCAATAATAGGAGTGAAAAGGAATTAAATATTTCTTTATGTTTCCCGGAGTACTAAGAGAATCCCATATCATGGTAAGAATAACTGTATTAGCTTACCATTGACTTTTGAGATTTCCCAATTATTTCTTGTATTCATATCATCCGCAAGGGAAAAAGTAAATTTTGGATAAAACAGGTGTTCATCAGCATCAATAGCTTTAATGAAAGCTTTCTCTCCTCCATAGACTGGGTAGCAGAAGAAAACAAGAGAATCCGTAGCTATACGTGGAAGGTTGTCATTCACATCAAGCAAGTGTAGAGTCAATAACGTTTTGGATTTCTGAGCTGCATTATCTGTAGAGTTTAACAGAATGCGTGTTACAGGGACATCTTGAATTTACTTACCACTTACTGTAGTGGTACCAATGGCTACCAATGTGTCCAGAGGGTGGAAACAAAGTTGTTGAAAGAGCTGGAAGGAAGGGGGAAGTGTCATTCTGCCTGAAGGCTGCAGAGGCAAGGTCTCAGGAGCACCTGAGGGGTTCGTGGTAGCTGCTACTGCTTTTTAACAAGTATGGGTTATTTACCACCAGCCCTTGCTAACTACAGAACGCTAGCAAGGGTAAGGAGGCAGATAGGCCATCAAATCTAGTAAGTAGTCATATCCAAGGTGACCAGTGCTCTTTGGAGCACTCTTTCAAGCATGAAATTCCTTAATTTTTGCACCTAACTTCTATATATAGGTAAGTCAAGTCAATATTGAAAATTCTAATGACTGGGATAAGAAGTCCCAATGTATTTCAGACTTGATAAAGTATTAGTTTTATTCATAATATAACCAAATTCTGTACAAGGTTGCAAGCTATTTTCCAGGAGTGTTTTCAGGAAAACTAAACATTTCTATGAGAAAGACTAAATTCTTTATAGCTATAGACGAAAAAGTGGCAGAAAATATCAATGTTGAAAACACTGAAGAAATTCTAACCCTCTCTATATGTCAGGTGGCTCAAGATCATGTGATAGATAATTTCATGAAAACTATTTTAATTCTCAGTACCTACAGCATCAAGATTTCTTTAAGAAAGTTAAAATCTTAAGAAATATATACTTCTAAGGATGCATCATAGGATGTTTGTCTGAGGATACATGTTCCTATACTTTTCATGAGTTTAGTCATAAGGCTAATTCCTCATAAAAGAGTAAGGACAGGGGATTCCTCTGTGTATATATGTAGTTGTTTCATCACTTACTCATCTCTGATGCAACAACCTCTACAGTGTATGTTTCTTTTTGTTCTCGATCCAAACGGGAAGTAGTGTATACTTGCCCAGTGGCTGAATCAATTCGCAGCCATTTGTTCACATCACCTTCTAAGGAGTATCTTTGGGGAAAAAAAAAAAAAAAAAAAAAAACAAGAAAGAAAAAAATCTTATATACTTTTCCAAATCAGAAAAATAATCTGACAAAACGAATACTTCTTTATTGATTTTAGGCAAGCAACTTGATTACAGTTGTACTCAAAGAAAGAGCTCTTGGAAGAGTCACAGTAGTACAGTCAAGCAGGAGATCCAGACAGAGGAAGAGAGGCCAAAATCATCCAGAATAAGAGTGAAAGTAGAACCACGAAAATGCCACCACTACTCCAGCCTGTGTACTTGCAACTCCACTTTCCTCCTAACTGGGAAACCTAAGGCATTTCTGAGCTTTTGATCCAAAACTGTACTTTGTCCCAACCCCGTGTCACTCTCTCCCCATTGCATTTCCCATGCCTTGGTTTTGTTGGGGGTGCAAGCCAAAGGCTGGGGGCCAGAGGGAGCAGCACAGCCAGGAGCCCTATTTTGGATCGGCAAGGGGATCCCAATGCAGACTACAATGGGTATCTGCTGCCAGTCTGGAGCAACCTGTAATTACCACTGGGTCAGCCTTGGAACAGGGAGGGCTTTAAACATCACCACATTGTTTAAAATAAACACCAAGGTCTCTGGGCATTTGCTTATGCACAGGCACTTGCTGGAGTACAAGTGACCTGACTTTCTCATTCAACGTTTTCCTTCTTTCAGTACCCCTTACATTAGGAACAGCATGATGACATCCTTGTACATCTTCTACTTTCTATGCTTTTTATTTTATGCCCTTTAACCTATTTTTGGCAGAAATGTGGTTTATGTATTTGTGAATATTTGTCATCTGTCTCTGTCATCATCCCCTAGCTCTTCTGTACTATGTGGCACACTTCCAAACTAGTTTGACAGAAGGCCAAACATGCAAAGTTCCCAAAAGTTAGGGGAAAGTAGAAAGCCAGATGAGAAACTTCTGGGAATAAAAATCCACTAGAGGCCTAAGAGTTATATTGTAAAACTCCATTAACTACTTGGTGTTTTGCTGAATTTTAGTTAAATTTCAAGAACTACTTGTTCTGGGTTAATCTGTTCAGAGTTCCAGCTGAGAACCATGCAGCACTAGACCCAAATAATTCTCCTGTCTGACTCTACTGTATAAGGTACATTCACACCATGCTACACAGCACAGGAGTTTCTTGTACAGAGCTTCACATCCACAGTAGAAACAGGTGTATTTTCTTTGACAGTAGGAAAAGAAAATTAATTAATTGTCAATTGTAGACTTGAGGTTGTGAGTATTAATGGAGAAAAAGCCATGTGTGGATTCCTGTGTGACATGAACAGCAGCTACTCTTCTACTGGTTCTTAGGGTTAAACAGTAAATGCTTCATTCATTAGTTAAAGTCATTATGGATATGGAAACCCTGTTATTCTCAGACCAGCTCTGCCTTTTTCCTGGAAAGATACATTAGCCTTCTTCCCTAGTGGTTTCCTGTTTCAAGGGGCCCACTGGCTGATGCTTGTCACAGCACAGAGAGAAATCTTGTCAGAAAAACACAGCCCAGCAGTGTTTTGCAGCCCAGTACACCTCTGCTTTCTACGAGGAGACAAGATTTCTGTAAAAAAGCATTTTCCTGTACGCCAAATATTAGGCATATTTTCCTAGCATCTCCTTTAGAACAATTTTATAAATACTAAATTCAATGAATTACAGTCCACTTTTTTACCGTACAGAATCCCCCTCAGGATCATAGGCCTCTACCGTCATGACCAGGGTATTGACAGCAATGTCTTCAGACACCACTTCTCTGTAAACTGGCTTGAGGAAAACAGGCGGCTCATCCACATTTGTTACGATAACTTTAAACAAGGTAAGAGAACTTGAGTTGTACTGCACACTGGACACCAGTGGTTCAGGATTTGTGGCGTTGATCACCAGGTTGTACACTGGCATTGTTTCAAAATCGAGATCCTGGATCAGATTAAAAAAAAAAAAAGAAAAAACAAAGAAAAAAAGTGGTTTAAGCAATGGTCCTGCTGCTGTGGGGACATCCAATGAGAAACCACAAAGTCTCCCTCTTCTCAAGGAGGAGATTGAAACCAAGATACAGACAAAACAAAGGAGAGTTGAGAACAGTCAATTTAAATGAAATCATATGCCTGTTTAGGGGCCTCCTCAGCAACATCATTTTCTAATAATGTTGCCACCTGCCTGGCTAAGTTTAATAACTATATCCTGTTTACGGGAATAGTATTTATAGCTTTGTATGGGAGGATCTCAAATGGCCTCTGGGTGCCAAAAGTCATGCAAGGGTTGTTACACTGCGGAGTTTCTCACAATTGCCTCCTTGGGAAAAAATGACACTGAGGCTGATCCTGAAGGTGGTCCACCAAACACTGCATCTGCCTGCCCTTGGCCTGGCCAGCAGCACATGAACTGGGTACATACAACATGGTACCCCTTGGAAAATGAGTGATAGGTTTTCTGGGCCCATAGTCCAAGCACCTTCAGGAAGGCTAATTTCAAAGGGAGACCAATTTTGCTTTTGAAATTTGTGGATGCAGCAAAAAGCGTTCCTTATATGCCTTTCTCCAGCATTCAGCATAGGGACTGTATCACCCACTGTAGCACATGCTGACCTTGGCTTTGTTGCAGTCAACAATGTTTCCCTCAGCAAGAACAAACTACCTCTCCATCCTGACATTGGGACTTGCTGGCCTCACTTGCACCTCGCATTGCAAAAGCCACTAATGACCCCGAGCAACAGTAGGGAGGAGAATCTGCCCTGTCCACAGGCACCACTACCACCACAGCCCTTGGAAGCATTTAGCTGGATTTCTCCTTTCCAGAAATGTTGCTGCAAAATCATTCAAATGATGCAATTTTTTGTCTTTATAGTGCATAAAGACCACTTCATCGGCCAGGGCCTGCTCTGCTGGAGTAGCAGCCAGCAGCTGAGCTGGTGGAGGGAGCTGCTGCCGGTGGTTAGGGGACAGCAAAGGCAGGAGGATAGGTGTGTGTGAGGACTGCACAGGTGCAGCACCAAGAGTGGAGCCTCTTGCAGTCTGCACAGTGCTTAGGGTGTCCTCAGCCCTCTACCAGCCAGCACCCCTCCCCACAAATCATCACCAGGGCTGTTACTGTTTGTGACAAATAACAAAAAATGAGAAGAATAAATCCATCTATTTACCTTGTTAATCCTGACAAACCCTCTGTTTGTTTTAGTATCTGTGTCTATGATGAACGTGTTGTTTGGATCTCCTTCCTTTACTTGGTAGATGATGAGGGAACTCCCTGTGTCAGGCTCATCATCATCCTTGGCTTGGATTTCTAATATCACAGTTCCTACTGGGACATTTTCGGCAATAGTCACGTTGTGATACTGAAGAGAGAGAGATCATTGAAACATGATAAACTGAGCACCATCTGTGGACAAAGACTCGAGCACTACAACAAGTTTGCAACCCACAAACATGGATGTATTTTAACCCACAACAGCCAAGTGAGGGAGGGAAGCTTTTTAGCCACATATTTATCGAAAGCGATGGCGTCTGTCTTGGTGGGTAGACTATTAGTATAGCAATAGTCACAAACCTTTACCTCCTCTGTTGAAACCACTCGTGGCTCATGCAGTGCTCACAGCAGTAAGGACAGCACAGCTTCTCTGTACCCCATGAGCACCCTGGCCACTCACTGTTATTTAATTTTTCTATGCACTGTAGACTGTTGTTGCATTAGAATCCCAGTTCCATAGACTCTGTTTGATGTGTGCCCTCACCCAAAAGCTTCATATTGAGACCAGGTCCTGAACTGAGACCTTGAGGTGAGAAGGTGGACAACCTACTAGGTAGGCCTACATTGCCTACAAGAATTTTGGGAGCTTGGACAACGAAGTGTAGGCACTTGAGCCACTTCAGTGCCTGCAAGGAGGCTTGGGCCATCAGGCAGAAGTCATGAGAAGCGTGCAGGTCACTCTTCCAGATGCCAGCACCTCCGACAGAGGAAAAGGCAAGAGCCTGTCACCTATTCTGGAACCAAGGGCCAGCTGGTACATGTTTGGGCATGGATCACTGGACCACTGTTTCTAGTCAAACCAAACAGGGCCTTTGATTTCCATTCACCTTCTGGCAATTTTGGGTGCATTAATACTGTAGGTGCAAGGGTACTTCAGAGATAGTAGCTTTTTTCCATGTAGCTATTTAATTAATTTTAAAGCCTTTTCTTCTCCCTTTCCCTACAGAACTTATATTTCTGGAATAAACTGCTTTAATAGAATAATTTCTTTCTGTACATGTAGTTTTCCACTGAGCAAATTACCTTAAATTTCAGAACTAACTTAGAGTCAGTCCCAATGTGCCAAAGTCAGTGCCCAGATAGAGCTTATATATAGGCTTGCAGCAATACTCTACATTTATTTTCACTAGTGGATTATTTATTACTTGTTCTGTAAATGGTTAGTTTCCCATTGACATCGTATAGATATTGAACATATGCTCAAACAATTGTCAAAAGCTATTGGAACTTCCAAAACAGCGTTACAAATACTCACATCTGATTTTTCAAAGATGGGAATCTGATCATTGATGTCAATGACATGTACTTCCACATCGCAGACTGTTTGAAATGCTGCATGGAAAGAGACAAACAACATCACAGCGGCCCTTCTGCTGAAAATAACTTTCCTCCAGAAGGTTTCACTGTGTGCAAAAGTGAGCATTGCTAGATTGCCCAATACAAGCAAAGTCCTGCTGTTATAAGAAGCACTTGATCTCAAATATCTCTTGGTCACTGATGACCTCTCTCTCTGTCTTACCATTCACCTTTCTAATTTCTTCAGCGTTGTCCCATCCTGTTTCCTTTCATGTCCTTCACTTTTTAAACCACACCCCATTACCAAGATGATGATAGCTATGAATTGTTTTAGCTTTCTCAGTATCAGTTTTGCATATCACAAAGTAAGCCCTGGGTCGTTATTCCACTCTGTCCTGTTTGAAGGTTATCAGGCAGCCACCCTCATTTTTATTACAGCCAGACTTAAACTTCGGACCTGAGCAGGGGACACCCATAGCAATGGAGGGTTGTGATTTTAAAAGCGTAATACATATGATCGTGTGCTGTTCATACATAGCTGGATTTTGGTGCTTTACAGATGTGCTTCAATGAGCTGAAAGTCAAGAAACATTCTAAATTAAACTGTTTAAATGGAACTGAAATTAGCATCCAAAACAAATCACCAGCTTCTCCCTCTGCAAGGTTTTCTATTTTCTATGTAAATTATATTATTTCACTTACAGACATGTCACATTGCTTTCTTTGCATGCCAGTTTCTACATCCACAAGTTTTGCCTGACTATAAGCACTCCAACACAAAGCTTTAAGCTTTAGTATGGAGTTTGATTTCCTTTCCATTCAGGGAACCACAAAGAACTCCTGGGAACTTACATAATGGGCAAGAATCTTTTTGAAGTTTAATTTCAGGTCTTAATGTTTTAAAATGCATTATCTGGACTATCTGGGAAGCTGTGTTTAATTTTTTGATTTTTTTTTTTCAGTAAATCCCTTTGAAAAATTTTTGAGGGAAAACCACAATCATGATTTCTTTATTTTTTTCCCCTGTGGAAGGAAATCTCTCACTAAAGAATTTATTAACAAGCTTCCCAATTTAGCCACACTCTGCCCTAGAGCTGATTTCCTTCCATGCCTGCACTATGAATCATGATTAACCTCCCTGCATCTCATGAATGAGGCAAGTACTATGTCAGAACAAGATAGTTCTCAGTGCCACTGCCTGTCCAGCGAATCTTCCATTGTCATCTCACATCCCTCAGACACTGAGGATGGGAGGTGTCAGTGTGAGCAGAGTTATTCCAATGCATAACAGCAGGCATTACATACCTCCATCTGATACTAGCACCTTCAAGGAATATTTGGATGCATAGATCTTGCTTAAGGAACGGCCAGTTAGCTGCAAAACCCCGGTGTCTTGCTGAACATAGAACAGATTTTTTATGGGAACTTCAGGAACCTGACTTTCGATTTTGAACCGCAGGCGAGAATTAAGGGTGTTCTCCGCATCCATGTCTGTAGCAACGAGGGTGCCAATATTGCTTCCTATGGCAGAGTAGAGACCAGAGTCAGTCAGATAATGCAGTGATCCTGTTTCTCCACAGAGGTACGCACTGACAACAGTGACACCAATGCAGAGTAGAGGGTCAATAAAAATAAAACTGCATGGAAAACATTGCAACAGAAACAATCATTTTACTTCTGGGAGTTTTTCCTTTAACATCTCAACCTACTGCTTTGGCCCTGGGGCAAGCAAAAAGGACTGGGCCACATATTTTGACCAGAAATGACTGTAACAACAGACACTTCAGTCCTGAAACCAAATCACTCATGTGAAGACTTAGGAACAGAGTTGGGTAATGGTCCATTGAAGTCAAAGTCATTGAGGAGCATCTGGATGAGGGAAAATGGGATCATATCACTTTTAGAGCACTATTTCTTATAGTAATAAAAGGGATGTTTTAATTTTACACTCTAAGCAGTTGTCCAAAATTGTGGCTGTGGGAAAATACAATTTGATGTTTTAAATGGAACAGCATTTTTAAAGTAGGTGTCTTGTGTCTGCCATTCTCAGGTTATGGAAATCATCATCAATTATTGAAGTGAAAACAACAGGGCTATTTGGACAGGAAAACTTTTTTCTAGGAGAGCTACATTTTACTCATTTGGATCAGAGTTTCTAGCTTCATTTGCACTCAATTGGAAAGGACTAGAGTTATGTATAGGTTAATCAAAGCTGTTTTCTTACCTCCAATTTCATTTTCTTGAACTTCAATTACAGTGGGGGCCTGCTGGCACACAGGGGGATTGTCATTAATGTCTTCCACAATAACATGAATTTGCAAAGGTTTATCCACCAATTCTCCATGGTTATCTTTTGAGGTCACATAGAATGTATACTGCAAAAAGGACAGCATTATTAGATTTTTGAATGTGACAATATTTTGCATTTAAATGTGTTACTAGGGAAGTGTTCCACGCGAATGAAATATCCTTTCTTAAGTTTGTTCAGTATTTTCACTCTGTTTAATTCAGAACTCTTTCACCACCCCTTAGTGTCTGAGGTCTGGGTTCTCAAAAGAATTTAAAATTCCTTCATTGCACTGTGGCCCTGCTGTTGCAAAAATTTAAGAAAAGCAGGAATATCTCCTTTTTATCACTTTGCAAATTTATCTGTCACATATGGAGTTAGGATTTCTCCAGCATATCTGATCTCTGGCCTATTCTGTGTCCAAATTTCATTGAAGAACAAAAGGGAACAGCGGGTTTTCTGTCTAGAAGACCCCCAGATGAGGAACTTGAAGGTAACTTTACAGTTGCAACTCCAAGTTAACCTCTTCTTCTGATGTGGAGAGATCCCTGAGGCACCTGAGGTCTGAAGCAGTTTTGAAACACCCAAATTACCTTCCCTCCACGAATGCTGCCACCTCTCTCATGCGCCCACAATCCTGCCATGGCTGGTCCATGTTGTACATTGCACATGTGCTCTGGGCAGTGTCGCTACTGCCAGGCCTGCTGTAGAGTAACAACCTGAAGGCTTTTTGCAGTCTAGTAGGTGGCTGCACTTTCATATGTATCAAGTCATTCCCAAACAGAAGTGACAAGAAACAAAGCTTTTATTTATTTCCACATACCCCACCGCCCCCCATCCTTTCTATTGAGCTTTCTCTTATTTACTCCCACACCAACCATCAGCTTTCTGCTGTAGTGTCTCCCATCAGTGAGGTTTTTTGTGTTTACTTACAGTATCCTTTTCTTCCCTGTCCAATGGTTCGGTCACATAAATAACCCCATCCTGACCGATGGAAAATGGGAGCCTGGGCAGCTTTTCTTTTTCAAAAATGCCATAAATTGCATCTGGCTCATTTGACTGAACCTAAAAAGAAAAAAAAAATCAAAAAATAAGTAGGGATAGGAAGTCTGAAGTGTAGACTGAGATTTAACAGGGATCATTTCTGGACCACAAACAGAAAAGATTGCATTCCTGTTGGCTTTATGAACCAGAAAAATAAGAGTTTGGCAGGCTCTTGGGATGAACTGCAGAAAATCAGACTGATAATCCACCTCTGGGCTCTGAATTGTGTGGTGAAGCCATTTTACCTCAGTTTCTCCAGTTGTTCAGGTAGGTTACAACACTTATTTTTTTATGGAAGGGGTTTGTGATATGGACCTAAATTCATGAGAAAAAAACATTATTTATATTTGGATACCTTGACATTAATGTATTCCATCTCCTGACACTGCCTATTCCTGCCTGTTGTTTATGTAATTCAGAGAAGTGAAACAACAAAACAAATATCCAGTACCTATCTGCACATAGGTGTGTGCACACTCTTTACATGCACCAAAGTTTGTGATGAAGAATCTTTACTGGTGTACTACAGATTTAAAATTAAATAAGTACACAAACTGTCAAATGAATGAAGGGGGTGGTATTACTGTTTATGTTTTATACTATATAGCAGCAACTGCTTTTCATTTTCCCCTGGGCAGAATCAACATGTCATTGGCTGCCACGTGAAATTTATGTACAAGTGATCCCAGAATGGGAGCACCATTGCGTGTTAGTCCTTCTTCCACCTGTTCTCACTCTGGCTGTCACTGAGACCAGTGGGAATAGCACCAAGTCAGTTATTTTTGCAAACAGGACACAAGGAATCCTGCCGTATTCAAAGGATTATGGCATTCAGGTTGTCAGTGCCAAGGCATTTTTCAAAGACAAATATTTCTGAAAGGCTGCTGGCCTGTTAGTTAATATGTACTGATGCATGTGTTGCTATTGGTCTGCAGTTATCAGCAAAATATTTTGTGTTTGCACTGTGAAAACAGGAATACCACGGGAATGCAGGATGTGAAGGAGCGTGTTTCAGTCCTTGCAAGGTAATTTTGATATAGCAGGTGTGCTGCATGATACAAAACTGGTCACAGCAGGTATCCCTGAGTGCAGGGATTACCCACAGCAGGGCTGTTGTGGAGCTGATTCCCTGCCAGGCTCTTCTGCTGTTGGAAGAAGGTAACCTCAAAATAACCTTCAACAGACTAACTCTTGGTTTGCCCAAAGCCTGGAGAACCCATGACTGGACTTTGCATCCAAAATGAAGGGCAAAGTCCAGTCACTGTAATGTTTGCATTGACTGTATCTCAGTCACCTTCAAACTATTAACTTTCATACTAACAAGAAGTCAATGGGACCCGCACTAACAATCATTTCCAAAGGATACCATATGAAAAATAACTGGGAGGTGTCAAAGTCCTTCTGAAGAGTCCAGTGTTCAATGCAATTAGGACACCTTCCCAGTTAGTTGGGAGGAAATTACTCCCTGCACCAAGAAGTGCATGGAGGGTCCAGGACCCTACCTGGCTGATGCTGACAGGATGAACCTCCGTTGAGTTTTCCCGGATGCGGATAGTGGAGGGAGCTTTCCACAGGCTCTCCTTCACAAGGATGATCACATCAGTACTGCTGGTGAAAGCATTTGTTGATGTCCCTGCCATGTCCTTCACAGAGACAACAAGTGTGAAGTTGTCCTGCTTTTGAGGATCTAAGTAATAAGAGCCTAGAGACAGAATGAAGAGCCAAGTGAAACAACACAGAGCTGTGGGGATGGTTCATCTGCCCTTTGCCTCCTTCAAGCACTATGCTTTTTTATTTGCTCCAGACTCACTCATTAGATGGTCCTCTGTGACAAATCTCAGCAAGCCATTTCCTTTGGCTGTTCTGAATGATGCAGCACAGCATCATGTGGATACAACCATATGAGACCTCTGTGCTGTGCTCTTGGGCTATGCAGATGCATCACTGAACAGCCCTCACCTCAGTTAGGCACTTGTTCAGCCCAGCAGAAGAGACAGGCATTTCTAACTCACTACAATTTAGTTGGGACCACGTGGCTGCTTTTCTCTGCATTTTTCGTGTTACTGCTTTTGGGTTTGTAGATTTAAAGGAAGATAAGTAATCCCAAGATAGGACACAGTGTAGTGCTGAGGGCCATAGGATCTATCTCTCTTCTCCATGTACTTTTTAGATTCCAATCTCCATTTCTGCTAACTTTCATTGAATTTGGTGGGACACAAAACAAATTTTCCAAAACCAGGGCCTCAGTGGAGCCTGTCCCACTGACTATATTTATGCAGAATGTAACATCAGCCCTGTATTGGTTTTTGTTCCTTAGTACACCCTGGAACTCATGCCTGCTCTCTACAAACAAGAATCTTTTTACATACCCGTCCTGCTCACAGAGATTGCTCCAGTTGCACTGTCAATCTGGAAAAGCATTTCTGAATACGGGTTGGGAAAATGGTGGAGAATGCTGTACATCAGCTGTGCATGGGGAGTTGCAGGATTATCACGGTCAGTGGCATGTACATACATGAAGGGCTTGCCTGTTTGGAGTAGAGAAGAAACAGCGGTAAGAGAGGAGACTGAAATCTCAACACATAGTCCATTCAAGCAGAGCTCTCAAGCCAGAAAGATAGCTTATGGGGAGCTGCCACTTTTCATAATCATCTTTCATGGGAAGCCATGATTCTATATAGAGGTTACATTGCCTGTATGCCATCCCACAGGTCCCCTCTCCACCAGCTCTGCTTAGTAGGATCACCGTAGGTGTGAAGACCAGTTGATGAAGAAGGTGACAAAGTTAAATCAGCAGAGACCTATCTACCACCCAAGAGTGCCTGCACCCAGAATGCAACTCATTGGTGTCTTTCTTTAAGACCACATTGCAGTTCTTACACAAATCAGTTCAACCCAAAGCACTTTGATAAAACTGGCCTACGGCTGTGACTCAGCTCTAATTAAAGGAACAATTATACAGTGAAAAAAAATATAGAAATACATGGTAACATAACTCAGCTTTTGCCTTTTGAGCAACAATGCAACATTCAAAATATTTTTGATTTGCATGCAGTTAAGAATGCAGAATGATTTTCTGACCTCATGGAGGTTTATATGTGTATTATTTAGTGAAAGTTTCTTCTTGAGTCCATAGTCACAGTGATAATAGCTGTATGAGTCCTTTGTTTCATTTCCAAGATGAAAATGCTCTTTGATACTTTCCTGACTTCTGGACTGAATCACTGCATTGATAATCTAAGGCTCTCTTCTAAATACTAAGGTTCAGCCCATGTTCTGAGAAGTATCAGTCACAGCAAACACAAACCCCATATCTACCCTGGCATTTTATTTCACTGATATGCAAAGATCTACATATTCTTAGCATTCTCTTTCTGTATAGTCTTTCACAACCTTTAAACTTTAAGCCTTTTATAGCATCGGGATTTTTTTTCAGTGCCATGGAGAGAGAAGCCATATTTGCCTGCTAAGTGATACTTGAAAAGCAGTAAGTACTGTGAAATATTTCTGATTACACTCATCCCTTTGCACCACATCGTAGTGACCTCTTTGCCCTTTCATTATATTATACAGACATTCATCCTTATTTTGTACAGTCCCATGGGAAGGAAATCGATAGTTTTCTAGCTTGTTGAAGTATAGCACCAGCTTTATCTTCCTGTTTAATTTATCTACCTTCCTATAAACTATAATATTTAATTATTAAGATAATTACCTGGACGTGAATTCTGCCTCACTATTCCAGTGTATGATACCTGGTCAAATTCTGGTGGGTTGTCATTGATGTCCTCCACACATATTGTAACAGCATATGGACCTTTCACTACGTTTCCATTTACATCCAGACTTTCCACCTGATTTGAAAACAGAAGGAATAGCAAAGAAACATTTTCATGTAGACAAATTAAAATACAGAAATTAATATCAATTTGTCGCATGCCAAGTCATTCTTACTGTGGTGAAAATCTGGTGACAGCCATCACTAAGTACCTCCATCTACAAGGACAAATTTGCCACTGTAGCTCACTGATAATAATTCACCACAGTATAGAATGCAAATAAAACAAAATAGTCCACTCCTGCTTCTGATTTCACTTTTCAGAGGACAATTTCTCACTTCCAGTCTCAGCACACTACTTGTATTCTTGCACAGCTTAAAATTCATGTCCTTCTTTAAACAGAAACCTGTACTTCCTAAAGGATAAGGAGAAAACCCAATATGAATATCAACCAGGGAAATAGGTTGATCCAAGGGTTAGTAAAGAAAAATTAATTCTTATTTTTAATTACTTCTTTTTTTTTCAAATAATTTTACATCTTGTTTTCCAGCCTTCTTTGACTTTAAAGCATAAGTATATACTATATCTGTCAGACTTTATTTTGTTGGCACATAATAGACAAAATCATGATTATTTATGCCTAACCAAGCATAATTTTTTAGTTCTGTTATCACTTCTTCTTGTCTATAAATGATTCACGTGCTTAGGATTAATAACGTCTGGGGCTAGAAAATTGTCCTCGAATTCCAGTCTTAAGGGTGCTTTAGACCTGAGAACTTGAAACCATTAAACCTCATGTGTTAGACTTCAGAAAGATAGCTAAGGCTAGCCAAAACATCATCATGTACTTTGTCTGTTCAGATACTGATCGTGTCATGATCATTTCCTTCTCAGCTGCTAGCCACAGAAAAAAATAATACCCTTTTTGGCATAGGATAACAACACAAGGTTATACTGGAACCGAAAGACTGCCTATCCACTGTCCTACTCCCATCAGGGTTTACAATGAGATCCTCATGAAAAGGGTATAATAGCAAGACGAGCGCACAAAGCTTTTTCCTCTCACAGACTCCAACATCTGTCAAACAGCTTTCTCTGTTTTCTAACACAGGTTAGATTTGCACCTCTCTCTTAGATCTGCACCTCTCTCTCTGTCTTTTACTCACACCATTTGTTATCATACAGATTATAATCTTAAATAGATTACAATAGTTTATTTTTCCACTCCAGACATGGAATTCACCCTATCTGTCTTCAGAGACAACAATAAAATGTACTTCATGCGGCCAGATTTCACTTCCAGTCAAGTATTCCCCTCTATTAGGAGAGCTAAAGGGACTGGTGTTGACATCAGGGCAGTTTTTGTTTTCTCAGCATAGCCTTCCTCTGCAAAGGAGCATTTTCCTATGCAGTCTTTCAGAACTGTGAAACCATGTGTCTCCCAGCAAAGCTCAGTATTAAAAATGAAAATGCTCCCTGTAAACATAGACAAAGAATTTGAAATTACAACAGTTTTCTATTAATTTCATGTTTACCAAAAGAAGGTGAATTAACTCTCCGTTTCTGTTTTTCACTGAGTTTTTACCTGCAGCTTGTGCAGTGGTTTGATCTCCCAGTCCAGAGACCCATTGAGATACAGAATGCCTTTGCTGGGCACAATGTGAATTATTCCATCACTTTCACCAGACATTCTGAAACTCACAGCAGGTGGCTCAGATGTGAACTACAATGGAAAAAAAAATCAGAGGGAAAATCATCATTTTTCAGCATTTTCAGCATAGTAAAAATAATTTCATGCTTTTGTGACTTTTAAAATCTATTGCCAGAAGTGTGTTTGTCTGGGAGAATGATGTTCCAAGAGCCTGCTCAAACAAATCTGCTCTTTTCTGATCCTCAACACAGGAATTTTCACGTTATTTCCTTAATGCTGCAAGAAATCCCGACTGCAGTTTGTTTCCAAAGCAAATGTCTGCTTAGGAGAGGATTTTGTCTGAACACAGAATGGAAAAAAGTGACACACATCCTCCATTTGTCTGGGAGCTGGATCTGTCCTTCTGTGGTTATGGCTTTGGGAAGAAAACCTCAGAGTCAAAGGAAAATGATGACACGAGTTACATGGAGACCCATTCTCTAGGAATGCTGAGTTTATTAATCCCTGTTTTAGGATATTCTCTTAAAAATGTGTTTGAGAGGGGGGGTTGTCTCCTGCTGTTTGCATATAGACTCTAGAATTTCCCGGGAGAGAAATTAACAATTAATTTCAGATCCTCTCAGGGGGCTGTTCTCCTCACCAGCAGAGATGGCAACACTCTATGTGAGCTCTGTGTGGGGGGGGGGCTATGGGATTTTGACCAGAATGGATAACGAGACACTTGATTACCTGATAAAGGATCCGCACACCCCCTTCTTCTGGAACGGAGAAATTCATGTCCTTTAGAGGCCCAGTTATAATGAGGTCATCCACATTTAGGCACATAGCCTGCAAGAGAGAGAAAGGGATGAAGGAAAGCAGCTGGACCAGTCGCTGGAGCCATGTGCTTGCACATCAGTTGCAAGAAAGTGCAAGCCACTGAGAGATCTTTGGCTTCTACCTGATGGCAAAAATGCCATATAATTCTGTCTCAGCCTCTGATTTTTTCCTAATGGCTGGCAATGCCTTCACATCATGTTTTTTCTGCTGACTTTTTAATGAGTGTTATAACTACCCCCTCCCTAGTGCCCTAAGACCTCCAGACACTTCTGCCCTAATGTTTCAGGGCTGTTCTTGCTTTCAAACAAAAAAAACAAAGCAAAAATGAGCCTCCAAGGGCAGTCCTTGCACACAAGACAATTCAGACTGCGGTTCAGATAATCTACCTGTTTCTCCGAAAGCATGACCAAACTCCCCTGAATACCTGCTCTTCACTCCCCGTCTTGCCAACGCTGCCTGCCAGAATCAGGGCTCCATCATTTGGCTGCACAGGCAAAATTCCCTTTCTTCCAGAGTAAAATTTACTTCATTTCACTTTACAAATTTGGAGTACTATTGCCATCCTGTCCATCAGCCTGCGGAGTTGAGTTGTGGGAGTGTGTGTCCTCTACTGCATGACTTTCCCCCTAGATTTGGTCCTATTGCTGCTGGGACAGCTCTTCAGCCTCTCCCAGAAAAGCACAGTCTACACATTACCAACGGAAAACTTAATTCTGCCTATGACAAAAGCATAGCTAAGTTCAGCGCAATTTACCCTAAAGAGCTGCTCTGTGTGTGTGTGTGTGTGTGTGTCACAACTGGTGTTTCAATAGTGCCAGATTCTCCTTAATAACAGCCGGAGATGTTGCCCTCCTCGCCAAGGGTTTGTGACTCCCTTTCCAAAGAGGAAAAGCAGAGTACTGTGAGAAATGGGGAAGGAGGGGGAGGGATGCTAGTGAACTCTGGTGTCAACAGAAAAATATCAAAAAAAAAAAAAGCCACCCAGTAGTTACAGATCCAGGAAAAATTACTTTACAGCTACCTTTCACTACTTTTGCTAAATGCTGACTGCTGGTCACAGACACGATAACAGGACCCTGGATCTGACCTGCTAAGGCTGTTCCCGTGTCACAGAAGTGGGAACAGCCTGGCTCCTGCAGGCTTTTCCCAGGGCCATTTTGTGGATGGATTTTGCTTGATCATGTTCCTTGCCACAGAGGAACAAAGGCTGATGTTATAATACCCAACAAGTACAAAGTGCAGAATGTGCAGCAAGTAAGCGATAACACTTCTGTCGATTAAAGTTACTTTATGTGGACCATAAATCTTTCCAAACGTATGAATCACTACTCAGGAGCTTGAAGGGGAAAGAGGTTTTCCTCCTTGGTCCGTATCCAGTGGCATCCCCTCTGAAGATGCCTATAATGGCTGTAGAGCAGCTTCATGTGGAGTCAGCACTGCCACAGGCAGCAGCTTTTGAAATGGGAAGGGAAAAGGAGGTGCTCAGTATGGCACATCAGTCCTACCCCTCAGGGTGTCCATATTCTGAGGTACTTTTTACTGAACTTGAATTTGACTCATTTTTTAAATCTCTTTCATCAATTTCAGTTGTGAAGTAGAAGCCACCACTGCTGTAGCCTTCACAAACATCAGTAAATCTACTGAACTTAATGCATGAGGTCCATAAATAGCATAATAAATACAATTCAGTTCCAGAAAATTCTCTGAAAAGGGATTCACATAAACAGAATATTGAGGATATACAATTACTATGCACGGTTTAAACTATGTGCCATTATATGACTTAGAATAAATTTAATACATCGGCACATGTATGGATTATAATACAGAACACATGATACAGATGTCTTCAGCATTTGGTGATTTATTGCAGTATTTTTAAATATTTTCTAGCATGAAATCCAGTTATTGGACACAGTTATACCCAAAGGGGAAGCACAAGAGGCAAAATAGGTAATTTAGTGCCTTTTGGGCTTTTTAAAGTTTTTTTCCTAATGATTGAGATGTCTTCTTGACTTTTGGCCACAGGGTTGCACACACGACAGGGCCCCACTCCCACACCCAAAGTCACAGCTGCTCTGCTGGCACCAGTGCCAGCCTGACCTGCAGGCTGGCACACCCTGCGGGTTAGAGCTCAGAGGCTCACAGGGAACCTTTGCCATTTGCTCCCAGACAAACAAAGGAAAACCTGTAACTCACCGAGTGAATGACAAGCAGAAATTGAAGTCCACGCAGTTTAAGCATACTGGAATACGCTTTGCTTCAGCTCCTGCAAAGAAGAGATGACAGCCACGTTAACGCCACAGAGTTGTCCCAGTCTATTTGCAAACTAAGGCAACAGCTGAGCTTTCCTGAAGCTGCAGGGAGAGAGCTGAGGAGAGCTCTGAAGGACCAGGGGCAGCTCTGCTCATAGGAGGCAAGACCGCTGGTGTTCTGGACTGGCCAGGAAGGCTGTGTCCATCAGGTCTGTGCCCAATGGTGCAAGAGATGCCACATGTTGTGAGAGCCCCAAAAAGCTGTCACAGATTGAACCTGGAACAAAATTTTAAGATATGCAACATCATTGTTACAATGATTCTGTCATGCAAGCCCCATTTTCATTTCTGCTTTACTGACCACAACCACACGTCTACAGGAAAAACAATAACCACAAGATGAAAGTCTTGCAGGGACAACTGTAAGGTCTCTGTCTTCTGATTCCTAACAAACAACTGTTTCCTTCAGCTTGCAGCGGCAGAGGAAGCCTGAGGTGTCTGCACCCTTTAAAACAACACACATACTGAAAATGAAATTTCCAAGTCCGTTGTCTGCCTCAAATTTCTAAGAAATTCTGAGCACACAATTCCTTGACTTGTGTTACATCCACCTAAAAGCCAGATGGATTTCTCACAATGAAATCCTACTTTCTGACTGCTTCTAGATTTTAACAAAGAGGATGAGGCTGGTTCTGGAGAGAAGTGAAACTGATGTACTGCGCTGCCATCTTCAGAGGTGCTCCATGTTATGTGGCTCACACCTACAGGTATTGGGAGTGTGGATTCGTTCAGTTGGTTAGAGCATGTTCTTAATAATGCCAAGGCTGAGGGTTCAATACCCATACAGGCCATACAGTGAAGAGTTTGGCTTGATGATCTTTGTGGGTCCCTTCCAACTCAGAATATCCTGTGAATATTCTTCAGTCACCACATCTCTATCCCATGGAGCCTCCCAAGGAGAACACAGGGCAGAGACACAGCTCCCTTTAGGTGCCTTCCTGCTTGGGCTTTCCATCATGCTCTTTTCTTCCCCCTCTTTTTCTTTCCTCAATGGCTGACCAAAAAGGGGACCTGTAAATATAGAAAGCTCTGCCCACAACGCTATTCTCTCCCGCACTCATTCCAGGACGTGCCGCAGGACTTTATCTTCCAAATCCCATTCTGAGCAGAGTTATACTGTGTGTGCAATTACACCCTTTGAAATCCTAGGCTGTTTCCTTGGGCTGGAGCTAACTGTGTGGGCACTGAAAGAAAATAATGTGACACTCATTTGAAACCAGAAGGGATCATCAAAATCATTAAATTTGTCAGGAAATGAATGCTGAAATTGAGCTAGCTGGAAGGGATGTCTGCTGAGCGGGTCCCTCCTGAAGCCAGAGGAGGTGGCACAGACAGAAGGAAGAGAGAAGACACTTTGAAACCCCTAGAAGGACACTTCAAACCAAGATTGCCGCTGATATTTTGGTTAAATAATTGATGAAAATTCTTTCAGTTTCTCTTCTTGTACAACATCCTCTCCACTCCCTTCCTTCTGCTCTCTTCTGAATGCATTGGCCGGTCTCAGCTGCACTTAATAGCAGGGTGAGAACTTCAAAAACCCATTCATTATTAATTCGGGGTGCCAGGGGGGACAGAAGATCCAAGGCATGCCCTCACCACACTGTAAGGCTGCAGTCTGTGCCCACTGGGTGCCTAGTAGGAGAGGCACAGCCGTACATGCCCCCTGGCCAGCCAGCAGTGGTGGGACATCAGGAAGCTAAAAGTACCAGGGGAGGCCAGCAGGAGGTGAGGAAAAAGGGTAGAGGATGGCCTGGGATACCACAGTCTAAATTCAGGGAAAAGAGAAGGAGCAAGGCTTACTATGGAGAGGACAAAGTCTGAGGAAGAGTCACATCCAGCCTAACTGTAACGGACAGAAAATGCTAAAACACACTTCATCATGTGGCTGCCCAACAGCACTGTCTCACAGTCAGGTTCCTCTGTCCAGATCCTACTATGAAATGCAACTGTGGAAATACAGCCATTTCATAGTTTACACAATAAGTGCCTTTGCTGTTTCCTTCTCTATGAACATCAACATCACTTCCTTATGTTGTCCCACTTGCAGTGCCTGTTGCAAGGCTTGATTAACCCTTGAACATTAATTTTTGGCTGGAAGCTCTTGCCAAGTGTCATGAAGCATTGCACTGCCAAGGACCGAAGCTCCAAAACACATCCTCCTCTGTCACTCATAATAGAGTTTCAGTATGTATAGGTTCATACAAAAATTTTCAGTAACAGACAGCTTCAGGATTAGAATAGTATCAGCTTAACTAAAAGCAGCCTGGGGTTTGGCTAAGGATCGGAGCCATATTTTCTCCTTCATTTCTTAGCTTCCTCTTAGTACTATATCCCTAATAATCCCTTACTGTTCTCATGACTGAACAGAAATCTCTAGGACAACCATCAGGCAAATATCCCAGTGACTTTCAATAATAAATATTCAGAGAACAAAGAATATTCCCGGAGCTTAAAGATCAGTAACAATCACAAGTATTTGGTTCCATGGAAAAAAATACTATTTTCTTTAGTTGATTGATTTCAGATGTTCAAATTCAGCAAAGAGAAAACAGAGGAAATTGATCCAAATCAAATACAAACTAGACTAAGCCTTAGCACAGCAGTCATCCATTTCACAGGGGCAGCTGTGTTCCTAACACTGCCTGAAATCCGTTAGCAAAACCCTTGTTTCAGCTTTTAAAATCTTCCTGTGAAATGGCTGTTAGATCATCTCTTACCTGTAACATGAAAAGCTTATTTTGCTCTAAAAATGTTTCTTCCTTTCAGCTGCGGGAATCACCTTTGCACAGGTTGGTGGTGTCTGTCTGTGCTTATCCACACAGTTTATAGTTCCTCAGAGTTGCCCTTAGAGTTTCAGTAGCTCAAACATTAACTGCATGGAGAATCATTGATTCTAATGACTAGGTGTGGTATGAAAGACCATACCTGAAAGGAAGCTGTGTGGCTCCAAGATAATTTGCAGCCTTCGGTACTTTTAGGTCCTTTGTGATCTTCTTTCTGAATTTTTTTTTTTTTTCAGTGAGGCTGTGAGGACTGAACATGCAGGACATGGTTTTGAGCTGCAGGGGGTAAGTTAGCCTTTCTGGAGGAGAGGAGAGGCACAGACCTTGGGCAGAGAGCACATTTGCTACTTGCCCAGTCACAGGAATAACTCATGTTCAGAAGACAATAATTTTGGCATAGAGGTGGCTTGTTTTCACAGCAGATCTCTGCATGGAGAGGACTCAGCCTAGTTATGAGAAAATCTGTCAGTTCTAGACTCAGAAACTTCAAACTCTGAGATCTACCACAAATTTACTTCAAGCAAAATCACTTTGGGCAAATAATTTTATTTGCCCTTTTCCATATACTCATCTCATAATGGATGTAATCCTTCCCTTCTCTCATGTCATCTTTCAGGTCTCTTCAGGTTTACAGCCTTTCTAGGGAACCAGTCCCCACTAGTCTCTGCATTATGACACCTGCAGTAAAGGGAACTGAAATCAAAGGGACTATAAAGAGCTGTAGTAAAACAAATAATAAACAAAATATATTTGTAAAAAACCCAATTTTTTAAAATAAAATCATCGTCCTTAAAATGTTATTCTTTCTGTATCTCACTTTTTAATATCAAGCTTATTTCAGAAGTTTTGAACAGGCTTATCTTCCTTTGTCATGAATATTATTTTCCATCCACATTTTAACTTCTGCTTTCAGTTTCCTCAGTCTGTCCTATTGAACACTGTTAAATTATTTGTGCAGCACATTATTTTCTGAGTTCTAAAGAAAGAAGTGGTTAGAATTTATTGCAACTCAAAGGTGTACAGTTCTGTGAAAAGCTAAGCTTTCTGGTTGTGTTTCAGATCACCCTTTTCCCTCAAAATCAGTGTTTGTTTCTCCAGGAAAACACCTCTAGGCCATGATTTCAGCATGCTTTCAAACACAGTGTTCTCCATTTGCTCATGCACTCAGAATGATTCAGACTTTCTCAAAGCTCTCAGTTAGCAATGAGTTGTCTTTAGAGCACAGCTCAAAACCATTTTCAAATAAAGCATTGAAACTCATTGTTAATGATTCAAAGTAAATATAATAAGGGGAGGGAATGGAACTTTCTTACTTACATGCAGAATAATCATCTACAATACTTGTGTATGAATGAGTAGTACTTTCAACATGAAATATTAGTTTCAAACCAGCAAGAATTCACACGGCAAAACCAAATTCACATACGCAAATTTCTAACATCATTTTTAGCCCTCCTTTACGTGACAAATGCAGAATAAGTCAGTATGTCAGAAGTCAGAGCCATATGAACAAGTCACACATTTGCCTTTCAAATGTCTCTGCTTGGAACTCTGATTATTAGGAAGTGCAGCGTATTACTTGAATAAAAATATACAAATGTGAGTTACCTAATATATTTAATTGAATGCCTATATTTTTTAAAGTCACTGGAAGAGGTGAGCCTGCTCACACCCAGTATCTTTCTCTGGTTGAAACAGTTTCTCAGGCACAGAGCAACTGCTTACAGGTTGCAACCACACAGGAGAAAAAACCACCCATGTCAAATTCATTACAAAGTCCAGAAGCACTTAAGGCTTTACAACAGTCATAACAGGGTGTCACAGATAAAAATCACGAGAACAAACTCAGCAGTGAGACTGGTTCCTTGAGCCAGCTGTTTCTCTGAGTAAATCCAATGAAAAAAAGGAAAACGTCCAGGTGTCTATTGTGTGAATCATTATTCAATGAGTCAATTTTTCCAGAAACAACTCTTCTCATATCATTAGTCACATCCTTTTCACTCTTTCCATTTACTGGCTTTGTCATTTCTCTCTTACTCCTTTTTTTTTTTTTTAATTTTTTTTTTTTTTTTTTTTTTTTTACCTTTACTCCCGGTTTCAATTCAGCTGATATCTCCACATACCTCTTCCACTTCCCGAACTAACAGGACCTGTCTGACCTCAGCTTCTTTCCCTTTCTGTTTATTTAAGAAAATATTTCTTTTGTGAGTCAATTAGGGTAAGATAGCTTCACAATATAATTAATATGTCAAAATGAGCTAGCACCAATGGAGGAAAAAGAAGTGTTGAGAAAAAATGTTTAGAAGAAACTCAAGTTTCCAGTGATCTAGTCCCTTTATTTCTCATGAGGCAGAATCAGCTACACCTGCAACCTCCCTGACTGTAAAAATGCAAATAATGACCATTCCTGGTCTCCATAACTAATCCATTGTGGTACTTTCAGATATCTGCTCATTCACCCTGATGCCCTTTGTTACACTGCTCAGTCACTCTCCACATTTGCTGATGAGCTGTGCCTCCGTATTTTTCCAGGTGAGACTTCCCAATGCTGCTGAGGAAAGGCTCCTACAAAGAGTATGTCCCCAAACAATGTACCTCTTACCAATGCACTTATAATCTATTTTTATGTTACCTTCATTGCACTGATAGTTGCACCGACATAATTATGATTTTGTCTGTATTTGCCTATTCCATTTACTCACTTTAGTGGTGTAACCTACTTAGGACTGTGCTTCTTTGTGAGACTGAGAACATCGGTGAGCTCTATTTAGCAATTATTTGTTCTTACTAACCTTCCTAATACCACTTTTGCACTGGGACAAGTGCCATTTATGCTCCATTTATACAGAGACCTGGTCATTCCTTCTAATGCTTGTCTTTGGCTTGTTTCCTATTAAATTCTTCTTATCAATATCCTTATTTTATAGAAATATGCTTTTTTCAAGTCCATTGGATTTTTTTTCCTGTTCTCTCTTTTCCTTTGCAAGGACTGTGGATTTTCATCATGGTATAATTACCAGATACATCACCACTCTCTCTTGTATGCTGCATGTCAAAATAAGTACATTCATCTCCATCAACATTTGGGTTTTTCTCCTGACAGTTCTTTATGAAGCACTTTACCCTTCTATTCAAACAGTCCAGTCTCAAATTATTCACCCAAGTCTCTGTGGTTCTCACAATCTTGAGAACACATTAGGAGCTACAGGGCCCCATATTCCTTTTCCATCTCTCTATTTTGCTAGCTTTGCCCTTTCTACTGTTTATACCCCTGTTCCCACTGAGATAATTTATCTTTATATAATTGTGCAAGATGTACTTGTTGAGGAGAGCGTACCTAGACAAAAAAAGAACAAACTGAGAAAAGCAGATGGACACATTTTTGTGAGCAATAATCCAAGACAAGAGGCATCATGGTAAAGGGCATAAAAGGGGCGAGGTAAACCATGTAGCTGTGTATTTGGATTGGAACAAAGCATGGCACTGACTGCTTAGCAAGTTCCTTGCAGAAAAAAAGGGAAATCAGAGGTATCTAACAGCTCACAGTACTAATGCTTGATGGCCAGAACGAGTGAAGCTACACCATTTTTGCAACTGTTTTCCTACCCAGGAGCTGTGGCTTTCTGACTGACCTATGTATGCCTGTGCCTTGGATGATGAAAACCTTACCTGAATCATCTCTCTTCCCAGAACATGCTAACCTTAATTCTCAGTTGGAGGAGTTATCCTGTCTGGAGTAGCAGAAAACAGATGAGCTCAGGGAAGGTACCTTGAAAGATTCCCCTACACTGTCTCAAAGGCAGAGACACTCCCAGCTTGCTTGCTTTCTTGGAGCAGCCATTCTGAATTGTCCATCTGCTGGAAGACATGGGCTCTGTTCTTTCTCAGGGAAGCTCAAAAGTCATTTTCACCCCACTGAGGGGCACCGTCCTTCCCTGTTGCTGCTGCCCTTTATCTCCAGCTTCCATGTTTGGCTATCCTCAGAGGACTCTATATCCATTATATTGATGTAATTCTCCTAGCTGCAGTTGTCTCAGCCTAACCACCTCCTCCAGCAGCACTTTACCCACACAGTACCTCATTCGTGGCTTGCATTGACACTGATACTACCTCATAGTTCAATAAATCCACACCAAAGCTTGGGCAGAGACCTCCTGAGCTTGTTTCTTTTGCAGGTAGGTGTGGCCATCCCCAAAGAGGGAGGAAGCTTGAATCAGCAGCACACCTGACTCTGAAGAACAGCATCTCCCCACCTGCATTCCCAGAGGTTCTCCTTGAAGGCCCTGGTCACCCCCATCCCTGCAGAGGTTGCCCCATACATGTGGTGCTCTTAGCCACAGCCCCAGCTCCCCAGATACGGAAGTCTGACCTCTCCCACTGCACACAGACAGACTGTACTGCCTTGCCTACTTCATCACTGAGAGAAGAGGCTTGCTGAAAAGTTCCCTGATTTGCTGCGATGAGGTCCTTGTCCCTGTTAGGTGCTGAATTAATGCTATTAAACTCCCAGGCTATTAAACTTGCCCAGGTCAAGATGATAGATTTTAGTTTCCCTTTTTCTTCTTGCAAGCAATGACATAATGGAACCAAATGGCTCTTCTGGAATAAACAATGCATATTCTAGAGATTACTTGTGTTTACTCTATGTTGCAAGACCTCCAAAGGAGATTAAAACTTGAGCTCCGTATTGAAGCACAAGGAAATTAACTTTCTTTCCGTATTCTGATGTCCTCTAGCTAATTCTCATGATGTCTTAGGGTAGTGTATGCATTAGAAGTTATGAACTGCATATTTCAAAATTACTTTTTTTTTCCCTTCTAAATGCAGAAGAAACAGTTTTGTTGCCTCTTTCATTCATTAATCAGTACATATAGAGACATGTTCCCAACTTGAAGAGCGCAGAATATATAATCTTGTGTAAAATTTAAATAGGAAACCAATCCTTTTCTCAGCTATAGTCATTTTACAAAGCATGGTAGTATTATCACATGAAACAACCATCAAGCTGGCAGGAGGACACTATGTTCTTTTAATTCACACATGTATGTAAATGTGAATGTCCATAGGACCTGTGCAGCAGATGGTCTTAGGGCCATCTATCTGGATGTATGTGCTCACCTGTAGGACACTGAAACAGGTACAACAAAGCAAACTAGTCTCTAGGGCTTTGTTTATCACTTTTATCACAGATTCTGCTGTCTGAACGGTTACATATAGCAGTCACTGGATGAAAATCAGAAATAAGCCCAGGAGCAAAGCCCAGATGCCAAGCCTCCTTCTTCAAACTGAAGCAGGACTCAGGTGCTCTTCGTTTCCCTTCTGCTCTCATCAGAAATCACAGCCAGGCAATCTCCTCAGACCCCAGGGAGATCTGCTGCTCTGAGTCCCAGGGATAGGGACAAACACTTTACTGGCACAATCCAAGCCCCAGAGCTGGGGCAGGTGCTGACGCTCAGCCCTGTGCTTAGCCTTCCCTGGTCCCCAGCACTGTGCAGCTCACTGCTTCACCTCCCCACCTCCTGGATTTGCTTTCCTGAGGTTTTTCACAGGCCCTGTTAGCTGCATCAGGAATAAAGGAGCTTCAGAGTTGGATTTTGCTCCCACTTCTTGAGAAAAAAAAGCACAGCAGTGTTTAAGCTTTTTATTATATCTGGTTCTCAACTTCTTTTTTAAAAACTACTATTACTACTTTGCATATATAATGCAAAGACAAGCTGAAATTCAGTGGACCATACAGACAAATCTGCAGTGCCTGGGCAATCATATATCTCACTACTCAGCTAGGAACACACAACCCTGGCATTATTAGCACTATGCTCTATTACCTCTCATCTCAGCAGGCCCATGAGGTTTGGCTGCAGCTGTGCCTTCCACTGGAAGTATTATGAACTTCTAGAGAAGTGCTAAAAGTGGAGTCAAACCTTCTAGGGATCTGTCATTCATTTCAAATTTCAGGTCAAACTACATGGCTCAACTGATAAACCTGAATCAGTACTGAGACCAACCTTTACTGGAAGGAATTTACATGCATTAGAAGCCAAGCCAAGCATAAATAATTTAATTTCTTTTAATTACCTACTTTGATAATCAAGACCCAGTCATATGGCTGAGCCACTAGAAGATAAGGCCTGTGGTCTGCAAGAGAGGAAAGTGAATGTTATTTAAAGTACTAATTCCTGTGCTTAGAATAGAAAATGTCAGAAATACCTCATAGTTTTTACTTCTGCCAGTGATGGATGACCAGCTTTTTTTGGCACACTACATCCAAGCAAGGACTTCAAGGGACTATTTCTGTGACTAACCGTGGTATTGGGCTATCAGTGTATGTACTTCGTGTTCATTTCTGTACTTCCAAAGACTGCAGTGCAACCATTTTAGCTCTTTCTCTGTCTCACTTGTGACATATGGAAATGCCTCCTTGAACATACACCTCTGCTTCACATTTATGGAAACTCCATGACTTAATGCCTTCCCTCATCTCGAATGTGCCTCTGTCTCATTACTTTTCATGTTGTAGGGACAGTCAATAGGATAAATTCATCAATTCAGAGATCCCACTGCCTTTTTACATCTTGAGGTCACTGCAACCAGAGGATGAACCAGTACTTTTAACATCGCAGTGCCCATGGGAAGAGGTGCTGTGGTGCTGGTACCAATATCCATCTTAGACTCCAGGGATCCAAGACCAGCGAAGCTGAAACTAAATGCTGTGCGTTCAGGTGTTAATTTCCTGGTCAAAGATAACAGGAAAACAGAATATCCTTCCTCTTTAGGAGCCCAAACATGAAGTTACAGGTTTCACTAAGAAACAGAAGTGCAAAGCTGTTTCCTTCTACCCCTGACTCCAGCAAGGTCTTGTGACTGCTGGGCTCCAGTCAGAGCAGCACCTGATGATTGCTCTCAAGTTTGCATTTCCTTTCTGTGGGTACTACCCAGACCGTATCCCCAGCATGGGTAAAGCAGGGCAGGGCTGAGCAAACAAGAGCCCTGGCACCCAGCAAGCTCACTGCCACAGGCTGGAGTCTCCTCCCAGTCCAAAGGGAGACCAGCACACCTTGTAGCATATCTATAAAACAAAAACCAGCCTAGCGAAGAACACTTTCCCTGAACTTCTTGGTTTTAATAGATCTTCTCTAAGTGCTGAGTGGACCCAGCATCTCATGGAATAGTGAATAAATTGCACCAATTACTGGTTAATGATACTTTTACATTTAGGTAATGCATTATAGGAGTTTCAAGTATTTTGCAGACTTGGATTAATCCAGGTATGCAAGCCCTTTAAGAAAAACAATCTCCTTTCCACAAAAGCGGTTAATTTCAGGAATTCAAAAACCATAATTCAGGCCCAAAATGATAGGCTTAAAAAGGTCTTAATAAGAACAATGCCATGAATTAATGTCTTTTTATTCACCTTTTACTGTGTGATTCATAGTGTTTCACTATATTTATAAAGATTAGAGGGGTTTCTTTGGACAAAAGGAAACTTCTCACATGTTCATAAATTTATAGAAGCTATCAAACAAAAACAAGACTTTCAACACAGTCTGCTCAGAAAATAAAAATATAACTTGTCTGAACTTTCTATGTACTTTTCAAGTGAATTAGTGCATTATTTAGAACGATAGAGATATTTATCTCCTATCTTTAACTAATCTAAAGCATAAAGAGCTTGTTACCAGTCTAAGGGCTTTGAGTTATGTTCATGAAACAGCAGTTCTGGTAGTAAGTTTTTATGAATGACTTGCTGGAAAGTTAAACAGCACAATGAGCAGCTAATGCAGGAAGAGAAGCAATAATGTCCAATGTCTTTGATGGTTGTGCAATCTACTGTGACTAGATCACAGAAAGGAGAGATGGGATGAGGATAGGATGTTGCTTTTTGTGGCAGTTGGTCACTTTCTTTTAATGAAACTGGAGGGTTTTTTGTTCTCTGTTGCCCAACATATATTTAGCTACATACCTATTTGTTTTGAAAACATTTTAATTTTAGGTCAGTCTTCAGATTTCTGTGTTTGCTAGTTTTTTGCTGATTTTTTCTTAGAATCACAGAATGGGTAGTGTTGGAAGGGACCACAATGGGTCATCTGGTCCAATCTCCCTGCTCACCTCCAGTGAGGGAGACTCCACAACCTCTCTGGACAGTCTGTTCCAGTGCGTGATCACTCGCACAATAAAGAAGTTTTTCCTCATGTTCAGGTGGAATTTCCTGTGCATCAGTTTCTGCCCATTGCTTCTTGTCCTATTGCTTGGCACCACTGAGAAGAGCCTGGTTCCATCCTCTTGACACCCTCCCTTCAGATACTTCTAGACATTTATGAGGTGCCCTCTCAGATGTTGCCCAACTCTCAAGGCTGAACTGGCCCAACTCGGCNAGGTGGAATTTCCTGTGCATCAGTTTCTGCCCATTGCTTCTTGTCCTATTGCTTGGCACCACTGAGAAGAGCCTGGTTCCATCCTCTTGACACCCTCCCTTCAGATACTTCTAGACATTTATGAGGTGCCCTCTCAGATGTTGCCCAACTCTCAAGGCTGAACTGGCCCACCTCGGCTGAGAGTTGAGAGAGATGCTCCAGTCCCTTAATCACCATTGTAGCCCTTTGCTGGGCACAGAGCCTTAATCTGTTCACATCTTTTGGTTATGGTGCCGCCCTGCTGTGCACTGCCTAATACCTTTTTTTTTTCTTTTTTTTTTCTTTTTTTTTTTTCTTTTTTTTTTTTCAATTTTATCAAGTATTTAGAAGATGTGTCCATCCCTTTTCCCCTTGTGGTGGTGGTGGTGGTGTAGTGGGATAGCCATTCCCCAATCCTATCCACTGCACAGGCACTCCCGGGTGGAAGCTGATGTGCACCCTTCTCACCCCAGCCAGCTGTGCCACAGGGAGTGTGTTCCCATCAAGCCTCAGCTGCAATGGTAGCTGCAAGATCACCTTGGTCAGACACTGACTCTTTCATATATTCTGTCTTTAATTATGGTTTAACTTTAAAAGTATATTTTAACAAACATTTACACAAAAAATTCTGGTTATTTTTTAAGGAACCTCATGAGAAGTAGCAGATTTTGGCAATGGTGTAGCATTTCAGGTAAAAACAAAAGCCGGACTTTTGTGTATGCAGTTTTACTGCAATGGGATTTTTATGGCTAATTCCTGCAACGTACTAATTACTCTTAGAATTGGTAACTTCGGGTTGCTGCAAGCTTTCACTGAATTAAACTTGGTGACAATGACAGAAGCAAATTTATTTTCTTCATTTTGTTATTGTTCTTTATTTTTACATGTTTAGGGAGTTCTGTTCTGAATATGCCACACATGCAGACTTCCTGCTACTCTTTTAGAGTGAATGTCAGCTTTAATGGGTTTGGATTTTGTTTTCTTGCTTTTTGCTTCTATGGAAATTATGTGTGTATATTTTTATGTAGATATTTTCTACATTGCTTTCAGAAGACAAGGTAGTTTTTCGAGTAAGCACAAGTATTTGTCATAGTAGAAATGCTGCAAAGGACTCATGGAAGGGAATGTTATATAAATGCTAAATAGATTCTGTTTAAATAGCATATCTTTATTGTCCACTACAAATAATAAAGAGGTTATTCATGTAACATATAAATGCATATGTTCTTAATTTATTTGTAAATATTTGTTCTTTTTCTCATATATGCACAATATAAACACTTGGTATCTTTAGCACCATTCCATGTATCTGTAGTACTGTTCTAAATTTTTGTTATTAATTTTAACCCCATCTGAAAAAAAATCTAATATTCTATCTGAGTTCTCCCAGAAATACGTTTTCATGCCATCGGGGATCTCTATAGGTGACTTTGGCTTCTGTATTTATACAAAAGTGAGTATTGTGTGAGGAGCTACAGAAATTGCAGACTATGGCTGCGATCAAGGCTTGCTTTTAGTTTTTTGTACTTTGTGTATACCCTCCAAGGTCCTTTCTTGCACACCAATTTGCTGAGGACTCGGGAGTCATTACTTATATATGCCCTGTTTGCTGGGGACATATGGACTAGCAGGCATCAGCCCCAGATTGGCAGTGGTCAGCTTCCAGCTGAGCCTCTTGAGGGATACATTCGGTGCAGGTAGCTTGGGGTGCAGCTGCAGAGTCAGCTGCAGATTGAGCTCTGGGTGGGGGAGCCCAAGGCAAGAGGCTGTGGACTGATGCCAACCCTTTGCACAACAAAGGGCACGGAGACCTCCAGCACCAGCCAAGTGACCAGGCACTCAGGGACACTGGGAGATGCAGCAAGAGTTGAGGACTCAGAAAGGAGGAGCACTATAACCCACATGGACTGTAAGGGTATAAAAGCCCAGGGTTTCCTTTGTGCAGGGTCCCTCTTCAGAGGCACCCATCTTGAACTGTCATTCTATTGTTGTACCACACTTAAATTACTTAAAGGAACCAGAGGTCTGAGATAACGCTATGGGAAATCTGGGGTCAAAATCTGGTAAGGAAACCTGGTCTGACTGCGTGAGAGTCAGGTGTGCAGGGAGTCAGGAGTGCTCTCATGGTGTCACTGGAGCCTCACTCTGTGAAGGAGCTTCAGTCCAGCAGTTACAGTCTTCTGGGGGTGGGAGCGTGACTGCCAGAGTGGCATCTGAGTAGTCTGACAGGAAAGTTTCCTCAGCAAGCTGTTGGAGCCCAGGGGCTGTTGCCAGACCAGCTGCTGGCAGCCAGGCAGCCGGGCAGCACCTCTGGCTTAATGGATTTGCTAAAAACTTTTGATGAGAAGACCTGTTGCAAAGTAGAAAAGATCACAATGGAGAGAGCATCCCTATGGAGGGAGCAGCATTTAGTGCTACTGACATACCCCAGGAGGGCAGGACCTCAGCAGGCAGAGCAGGGAGACAGGGGTATGTGGTCTCCCAGGGGTCGTTCAGAGGTGTTGTGCGGGAAGGCTTCTATGTCAATATCCAGGTAGATCTGTGGATCTACACAGCAGAAATGCTGCAGTATTTTCTTGTTTGAAGTAGGTTCATTTTCTTCAGTTAGACTGTCACAATAGTCTTTAGCACTGGCGTAAACTGTTGACTATGCTATTCTATTTCTGTAGATGTGGTTAATATGTCAGAAACTGTTTTAAATACATATTGCATGCAGACAGCAATGTGACTTCTGAAGATAAGTGCAATTTTTAATCATGTGGCTCAAGGTGAAAATCTCAACACAGTATAACTGTATGTCTTACATACACTCACTTGCCAGCATGCTAAACTCTTAATTAAAGAGAGAAGAGTTTATTGATTTACTTGCATTGGAGTAAACTCTGGCAAAGCCTTTGCCAAGGATAGAGAGAGTTGCTGCAGCAAATACACAATGGCAGAGCCCTTCTGCAGAAGGGTTTCCTCTACTATGTAGCATACATCTGTCTAGCCTGTTGTAACCAAGATCTGACTCCCATGGGTGGGCCACGAACCAGCATTTTCCTTCTGAAAACCAGAACTGCCATAGGTATTTTGTACATCAGCTGTCTTGCAGCAGGTGCTATCCAGTAAGGATACACATTCAGCACAGTCCCTATGGTACTCAGAGCAAATCCTGCTTTCCTGGGCAAAGTGCTTAAATCTTTATGTGGATCTGAAGTACTCTGGTATTTTCTCTCTTCTATTTAAATAGAAATGCTCAATCACCATGGTGGTGAAATACTGCAGGTAGGAGTTGCAGCATTGAGTCCCGCACTCTCATTTAAAATAACATCTTTCAGCCACATATGGTAGAAAAAGACGCAGTACTACTGCTCTCACCATGAAGAGGGCAAACTGGGATACATGTTTGCTAAATAGACTGACTATAACTGGATCTGAAGTCAAGGGAGGGATTAGGCTAAAGTTGTCATCCTTAACTCTGAGGTTGCTGTAAACTCAGAGGCACCTCTTTCCAACCAAATTCTATGCGTGAAATTACTTTTTCAGGGAAAATGTGAGTCAGTTAGTGCATCTACCTGCTATGTCATGGATTGTAGCTCCCTTTAATGACTTTTGGTGATCTGGACTACAAGTTATGAAAGACCTGTACAACCTAAATGGAAAATGATACTTGCACAGAAATTTTACTTTTCTTCATCCAACACACCTTCAGTTCTGAGCAGTTTAGAGAAAAGTCTGTGCTTATTCTCAATACAGTATCTTGTTTCCCTGTGTGCCAAAGCACAGAACATTTCCAGGCCCCCACCCATGGGAGACAGGAGCACACCCTAAAGGAAGTGGCAGATGGACCAGGTGAAACCATGACGTAGTTCCCTTTCATGCAGCAGAATGACATAACTTCTTACTCACAAGCGAAATAAGAGATCCTTTTTTAGCACCTTGTCCTTTCTTGATTCAATAAAAAGGACAGTCTCATCCTCAGAACGTCACTAGTATAAGTAAGATCAGCTGGACTACTGGCATGAGCAAAAATCTGCAAGCATGTTCGCTTCAGGCATCTGTCCTCCTCCTCCTTGTATGACACGATCCCAAATTCTGACAGGAGTAACAGGGCTGCCCTTTACCAAATTGTCATCTATTTTAAGGTTTCAATAGAAGATATTGATCTGCAAGAAGGCCTTGATCTGATATTACTTATTTAGACAAGGTTTGTTGCACTCAGAATATAGGAGCTGTGTCATGTGGCCAAACACATGTCCTTAAATCCCTAATTAGGACAACAGCTGTGCAATAAAAATTGGTCATTTTCAAAATAATACATGGAAGAGATGCTCAATGCATTTAAAAGGAGTGTAGTTCACAAAAAAAACCCCTATTTTTGATGATGATCTCATAAAACCAAGTGGGTAAAAAGATGGCAGGTGAGCAGTCACAGTTTGCTGTGCTCTGAACATGATGTGTAATGGCAGCCAAATATGCCAACAACATGGGACATAATCAAAAAGTGTACTGAAAGCAGGAAATAAAATTATCTTTTATCAATCTCTAAAACCTAGCATCTAGAGCAGAATGAGCTGCAGCCTCTGTCTCTCAGGTAGCAAAGCATTCGAGCAGGAACAGAGAAGGGCAACAAACACAGTTAAGTGGTTGGAGCAGCTGCCTTTGGGGAAATACTAACAGGTTTGGGACTTTTCAGTGGGAAGACAAGAAGACTGAGGGTGAAATGATGGATAATTTCAGTTTCACAAAGCTAGTGCAGAAAGTGAATGAAAAACTGCTGTTCATAAGGTCCCATAGATGATATTCCTAAACAGCAACTCCTGTTGCTGCTTTCCTTTCCCTTCTCAGAGACAGCACGATGCTGAAAGAACCAGTGGTCCAAGTAGTAGGACATTTCTTCTCTCTGAGTCCTTAGATTCTTTTTTAATAATTATGCTGGGGCAGTCTGAAGTCCATAAACCAAGGAATATCAGTTTGTTTTGCCAAAAACATCAGAGGATGGATTTCTATATGGGTAGAGCATTTATCTGGGACATGAGAGAGGTGTATTTATTCCATCACCTCTCTAAACTGCAGGCTTTTTTACTGCAAATTTTTTCCACACTTTCTATATCAACATTCTAAGGGCATGGGCAGGAGTCTGGCATGCTCCTGCCAAGGTGCTTTGCATTTATTGATGGACTGTGTCAATACAGCTGCACTAGGCACCTTCATTCCCAGAGCTCCACCCAGCCCCACCATCCCAGACACAGCACAGATGCCAGTGGAGCTTCTTCTGTCAAAGCCCATGTGCCAAAGGATTTTACGCACATCCTGGTGGGTCTGGGTGACCTCTAAATACTACTGCTGGCATAAATGCTGCCATGGGTGCTAAGGGAGCATCCCAGCTTCAGCGGCTTACTTACGAATAGAGCAAGTCAAGGACGGGCAAATGCAGCTATTCACGACGCAATATCGCATCAAGGGGAGCAGGAAAACCTTGAAACGCAGATGACTGAAAATATAGTTAAAAAGCAACTAAAATGATGTTATGGTGGCAAAGCTTGAGAACATCACTCACAGATTCAGTGGTGCTTAGAGAGGGAATACATCCTGAGCAATGTTAGAGCAAAGCTGCGAATTGCAGAAATGCATACACGCTAGTGAAAGCCACAGGTTGACCCAGAAATAGCATCCAGGCCATGTCAAAGTTATTGAGGTTCATTCTGAGTTCATCAGAAGTTCAACCACTAAACAATTCAGTGAAACGCACATAGCAGCAGAGAATGGGTGCAAAGCTCAGCAGAGCTGGAGGTCCTTCCTCCAGAGGAGCAGTCACCATGATCCCCCTCACTCCTGCATGGGAGGACTGTCTGTCCAGTGCCTTCCCATTGCTCCCTCCAGCTCTCCCACAGCTCACTGTGCCCCAGGTGGGCAATGACAAGTCTGATGGAGGATGTGGCAT
Organism: Grallaria varia; assembly: GCA_013396735.1. Taxonomy (NCBI): domain Eukaryota; kingdom Metazoa; phylum Chordata; class Aves; order Passeriformes; family Formicariidae; genus Grallaria; species Grallaria varia. The sequence goes on from VWZG01003983.1 coordinate 134,635, forward strand.
CCTGGGCTTGCTGTACCCGCCAAGACAGCAGTGCAAGTGGGGAAGAAATGCTAGTCCCTGCATGCAGTAAGTACAGATGCAGGAGCTGAAGTGTATTCACGTGACAGCCTGAATTTTCTCATTGAAAATTCCCACCTCCCTTTCTCCTGTTGGTCCAAAGAGCAGTCAAAGTTTGGCTTCAGGCAACCTGTGTCTAACAGGAGGCTTTTGGGGGCACACACGCAGAGTATCGCCTTAGAAATGACTGCTACTTGGAAAATAATTCCATTTGAAAATTACTCATGCATAAATTTGAAAACTCGGAGGCAGTGTGTAACACTAATCATTTGCTTAGCAAATTATTAACCAGGTCATGGGTGGCACTATAAATTGAGCCACATAGGATTCATTTGCTCTCTCGTGCGTGTCATTCCCGCTGTCTGACAGCAGGGAACTTGTTGCAGCAAAATTGCTAAAATCAGAAGTAATTAGCACACTGAATATCAGTGTCTCTGGGCTAAAGCACAGTACCTTGATGATCTTACTTCTGTGATTACAGAGGATAAAGGCAGAAGATTGCAGGCCCCTGTGTAAGGTGGTCACTGACAGAGGACACTGTGCTCAGTGCATCTGTGGGAGATTTCTGGAGGGGGCAGGTGGGGGGATTGCCAGGCTGAACACAAACATCATGGATTTTCTATTCATGGCATATGCTGAGATTCACTCTATTTCCTGCAGCCATTCCTACCCGGCATGGCACCCCTACATCTGGCCTATGGTCCCTTCTGGAAGCAGCAGCAGAAGCATGGTTTCTCCACAGCTTTCTGGAGCACAGTGAAAAGCACAACATGATGTTCCCTTTTTTAACTGCAGGGGGCTATAGTCAGAGACAGAAGTCACCCTATAAACCTCCCACAGAGTCTGTCACATCTAGGAGTGCTAGTGATGTATCACCAGCAATGTGACATTTAGCATTAATGTTAACACAGGGTGTCATGTGTGCCTTGGGTGTGCCGCACACTTAATGTTGCATAGGTCCTACAAGTGAGAAAGCACCAAAGAAACCATGTTTATCCTGTGCTACCCCACTGAACCAGAACTGGTGGGGACTTCAGGCAAGGTGGACAGTTCTCATTAAACATAATTCAATGTACCTGGAAGCCACATCTGATAAATACCTGCAGTGTGCGTAATATCACTGCAGCCCACATCCTTTGTCCTCCTAACTGAGGAATGGGTTAGTCCACAAAAAAGCCTGAGGAGGACCAGCCCCCCAGCTCTCACCAGCTTTCATCTCCTGTGCTGGTGGGTCAGCCACAGGAATGATTTAAGCAGTGCATTCAGCTCTATGGCCTTCGGAGATGTTGCAAAGTATGAGTTGCAGGGTTCACTTTTGAAGATTCAATAATTTATTGGTCCAGGCATCTCATCAGTACCTTGACTCTTCTCTGTGTGCCACAGCTTTCTCTAAAAAGCCTTCCCAGAGAGAAAGAAGCTGTAGCAGACTGTAAAGAGAGTACTGCACAGGACTCAACTGCTTCCTTCCTCTGCAGCAGGTCTCTGTAGACCCCCTCATCATCACCAGGGTGCTGTCATGAGCCCTTTCTCCCATTTGTAACTGGACTCCAAACAGCCCAAGAAAGAGAGCCCTGGTCTTTAAAGTTTTCCAAGGGGTTAATGTTGAAAGGCTTGTATACATCAGGGTTAAATCCGCAGTGCATCCATTTATTTTATTGAAAATATCTTTCTTTAACTTGATTAAATTTTATCAATAATTCTGCCAAATCCAAAAGCATGTAACACCCTGCAAATCCACGCAGTGCCATAATAACAAATAATTCTTCAGTGTGATTTTGTCCCAAAGCATAAGTAAACCTTTCTTCTTGTAGTTCATCTGTCACAATTAAATAATTAAAGCAGGACATACTCTGTAATTCCTCTGCAGATCTGAACTATCTTCTTGAAAAGAGCTTTTTATAACAGCTATTACACTATAACTGACATTTTGTATGTTCTTAGACTTTTTTCCCCCCTGTATTTACTTTATTTTATTTTGTTTTGTTTTATTTTATTTGTACTCAGAGTTTTGCCATTTTGGCCTTGGTGCGCTCACTGCTGTGACTCACGTATTCCACAGCTACTGCCAGATCGCTGAGTCCGGCACTGTAATTATCACATTAGGATCTGTCATTGTAGCCCTGACTTAATAAAAAGCCAGAACTTAGATTAGAATCGCTGATTGATCTGTTCCATGGTTTTGGACACTCCTATATGAGATGAACAGAGGGACTGTGAATATTCCAGCATACCAGATTAAATTAGTATTAATCAGTCATTCTTGGTACACTAGTTGCTACACATAGTAAGATTTGCTGTATTTGGTAATCTGGTGACCATCAACTAAAACCATGATTCAGATTCATCTCAGAAGCTGCAAAGGAAAGCCCCAGCCCTTCCTCCATCCCAGCTCACTGGAGGCATGGAGATCACAGCGCATGAGAGGGGCCTCCTTCAGGTGAAACTCACGGTGTCCTTCAGGAGTACATCTCAGGCATTGCAGTCCCAGGTGGACAATTAGTTCACAGAACCAGACTAGACCAGGTCCAAAGCAAAAGAAAAGGGCTGAAATGCGCAGAATGTGGATGCTCAGCACCAGCTCTCTCACTCCACATCCAGAGGTCAGACAGTGCAAATGGTGTTTGAGCGAACTGAAGCAACAGCTCCATGGAGGGGATGCTGCTGCTTGGGTTTCTTCATCCCACAGTTTCCCCCATGCTCTCCCTGGAAGCTCAGGGAAAGCCAGAAACCTGCAGGGCTTCAAGAGTGCCAGGGGGACTGGGACGTGCAAGGTGGAGGCATATCTTTAAATTGATTTGGTCCAAAGGCAGTGCTGAACCATTCAGAGCAGCAGCCCCAGAGAACAGAATGGCAGTGACATCTGCTCGCTGTGACCACGGCAAAAACAAGGGGACCTGTCATGCCCACCACATGGCTCTTTGTGACAGCTCTGGGGAATGAGTCTACCATGTTGTTTTCTTCTTTAAAAAATGGTATGTTTTGGAAAGAAATTTCATTATCTTGGAAGGAGTGGAAGGATGTGAGCGAGGGCATGAAAACTTACTAGGTAACTCCAAATATTTCTGATGCCATCTGTGCATCCAGTCATACTATGAACATGGATGGTTTTAATCCCTAAAGGCTGTATAATCAGCATGGACATTTTACATTTCTTCCTCTTTGATTTAGCTTTGCAGCTTGACAGATACAGAACAGACTACAGAAATGTGCTGGTTGCATATAGCTATACTTTCAATTCTTAAATATAATCTTAAAAATTTCTTTAATCTGTGCCATTTTCTTGAACGGGAAAAAGGTTCTGAGAGTTTAGAAGTTCTGAAAATTAAATTCTCTAGGCTTCTTTGGGCTGATCTTAGGTTGCGTGTTAGCAGCTATTCATTCAAAATCCACCAATATGGATCTTGACTCTGCTCTACAGAAGTGTTTTTATTCTGTTCTTGGCCATGCTTTATTGTAGATCAGAAATACCCTTCCAGGGAGTTCTTAATACCACACAAGCACAGAGTTATCCTGTAGCATAATCTGTTACCCCTGGAGAACTTCTAGAATCATCCCCTCAGGAGAGGCAATTCTGAGCAAATACTCAGTGAGCTCAGTCCTTTTCAGAGCATTTGGTGCATGAAAGCTGTGCAGCTCTAAATAAGGAATTCAATTTTCACCTTATTAGAATTTCATCTTGTTGCCTTCATCATCAAGAAAGATGAGCTGCCAGTCTGGAGATTTGGCTTTTCTGAGCCATATGCGAGCAAAGTGTAATGAATGTGCCTCTAACCAGCATAGGTGAGAGGAAAACAGCACAACTGTGCCCAGCAGTAAGTGAGGATTATGGCAAACCATGCCAGCTACCTGCTTTCTGTCCCTGAATGTAACATTTCACTTCTCTCCAAGACTGGAGGAATGGTACTCATTTACATTTCTGAAGTGTTTAGGAGAGATTTTTTAGGAGAGATTTATTTTTAACTCTGTCACCACAACCCCATTTGTCCATGAGAGGTACTGTGCACTCGTATCTTTGAGGCTCCAGGTGATTCTTGCCTTGTGATCCTAGATTGCCAAGTTGCCTGTGTTCAGAGATGCAAGGAAACCTCACTGCATCTCTCAAGAAACAATTTTTCCCAGCATTCAAAATATTTTTCTCTGTTTGAAAACACCCTTAGGGATTCCCCACTGAGGCTCAAAGGCAGTCATATATTTTATTTATTTTTATTAGAAGGCATGTAAGTAAAAACTTGCATATCTGAAAAAAAAAAAGAGATAGAAAAAAGTAATAAAATTAACATTATTATTTTAAGAAAATTGGTAATAAATACATTTCCCCTTAACATTAAAATGCTTGTTATTTTGCGCAACAATAAATACAGCATAGCTCTGGCATGGAGAAAGGCCAAGACTGGATACAAGAAGTCCATGTGGTTTTATAAAAAAGCTCAGGTGATTTATAAAGGTTTGGCCTCCTGCACTTGATGCACCTTGATACAACTTGCACTTTTAATTTTACTATGATTTTTAAACAGTCCCATAATATTAAAATATGAGAGAAAAAAATTGTTTGATTATAGGATTTTTCTTTTAAATAGTTTCAAAGTAAGAGATGTATAAACTCACTGAAACTAATCCTCAAAACAAAATTAAAAAACCCAAACAGGTATCTAGGTGGCTATTCTACAAAAATGCTTTTTTTTCAGCTGTGAGTGCCCAAGTCTGACCAGCCAACTGGCAAAGGGTCAATTCCCAGTCAGTTCCTCCATTTTTACACAGTTTTTAAAAAGAAATATTAATAACAAGGAGAGAGAGTAAAGACAGTAGTATTCACTTCCCAAGTCACGGCATTCGAGGTTCTTATGCTATTATCCGAAGGTGAGAGGAGAAAGAACAGGTATTCCAGAACAGTTCCCAGCATTACTTTGGGTCGTTCTGGTCTATATGTTCTTTTTAAACTACAGACAAAAAAAAAAAAAAATGTAGGAAGAGAGATATTTCTAAGCACTGTGCTGTTCTTATGCCAGCACGTATCATCACAATCACAACTGTGAACCTAAGTCACTGATAGCCCAATCTAATATAGATTGATTGATTGTCCCACGACAAAGTTAGATAATGTCCGCAAAATGCCACAAGCTCTGGCAGAGTCCAGCGCTCTTAAAGTACTGATAGGTCATGGCAAGACTTGGACTTGAGTTTGAAGGCCATGTTCTTGTTGTTCTTGGCAACTATTTTGCCCCAAAACCGCCTGGCTTTCTTGGGGATACTTTCTCTCCGTTTCTGCAGCGCCAATCGCTTCTCATTCTTTTCCTTGCTATCCCTCCGGAGCCGGACTTGCCGCACGATGCCTTCAAACAGCTCTTTCACGTTGTGCTGCACAGCTGCGGAGGTCTCGATGAACTTGCAGTCAAACACAACGGCACAGGCTCGTCCCTCTGCAAAATTTCAAGGTGGGCATGTCACGGTGGGTCACAAGCCCTGGGGGCAGCAGGAGGAGATGCAGAACCACAGGCTGCCATGGGTGGGGAAGTTAGAGCCAAGAGGGAATTCCCCAAGCCTAATATAGGCACAGATAAGTCTTTAATCACCTGGTGCTGCTAATAGCCCATGATTCATCTGCTCTGTGTCACAGTCCCTTCCCAGAGAGGTGGGGTAAATCTCCCCCTGGAAAAGCCCAGCCCCTGCAGCTGCCTGAGAAGGGAGCAGCCTCTGACTGACCTGAGCGGAGACACCAAAGTCAGGGAGGCCAGCAACGGCTCAAAAACACCCAGCCATCTCAGATGCAGACTGTCCCAAGCTGCAACTGAGTGTGACCTCCAGGCACATGGCACAGCATAAGGGGCAGGCCATTGTCCTTTTCCATGGGCTGTGGGTGTAAACAGGGGTCTTGGGACAGTAGCAACTTCGGTGTGAACAGACGCATGGCAGAACCCGTAATAAAGGCAGAACTATGACTTTGGCTCTAGGGGTACATCTGAAATCATAGTTCTTACCCTCAATTTCACGAACCTAAGCTAAACCTGACAACTGTCTTTCACACACAAGCCAGTTTATTCTGCCTTCTGCCTTGCTGTGAGCTCATTGACAGGACCTTTAAAGGGCCATGAATTCATCTGCCATCTTTCAAAAGAACTTTCAAGCCGGGCAGAGAGGAGTGAGCAGCATCTCTGGGTTCTCTATGAACTCCTCAGTTCAAACTCTTCACTTGGGACAACTGTGATAGGAGCCAGAGGAACTGTGCACAAGAAGAAAAAAACTAGTCTAGCTTAGTTGGGAAATAGGAGAGCAGAACAGCTGCAGAGAGAAGAAAATGCCAGAGGAGCCCATGTTTCTGATGGGCCAAGACAGCATCACATTATTGTGTGTTTTCTTGTGTCACCTAAGCCTTGGGGAAGACTCTCCAAGAAGAGACTTTACTGACTGCAGACGCAGAGCCAGCAGCAGAATTCCCAGCAGTCTCTCCATTCCTATTTATGGGCTTAGTGCTTATTCAGTTGTGTGCAGCCAAGAGAGGGCTGGTTTAACATCCCAAAGCACAGCAGCAAGGAGACCTCTCCTCAAAGATTGCACAGTCCCTGTCCAGACTAGCAAAACAAAGGTTGAGAAGGAATTTTATTTCATCAGTAAGGACAGAGAACTGGTTATAAAGAAGAGAGCCTTTGGCAGCAGAGTAAGGGGACTAAACTCATTATGTGTAAACACGTGTTGGGAATCCAAAGGCTTTCCAGCTATCAGAGATCACTTACTTCAGTGGTCTTAAACTAGGAGCTGGAAGGAAAGCAATTCAAGCTGCTGTTATGATGGTACTCAATAAATATAGAAAAGGGATTATCTGACATATAACAGCATTACCAAGGGAAGCTTAAGGACCTGGCAGACCCCACCCAGTCCTCTGCCCTATGTTCCAGTTCTCTGTTGTTTTACTGCTCTTTTATTGCCCAGTCCTGATCACACTGTGCTCCCTCAGCTGGAGCGCCGCAGTTTGCCCCAAAGCTACTAGATTATGTTTAATGTTCGGTTTATGCTTGTCATTTTCCTTACCTGCCACTGAAACTTCACGGCACCTGACAAGGTCACTTTTGTTGCCAACTAAAATAATGGGGATATCCTCTTTCTGACGTGCCCTGCGGAGCTGTATTCTGAGTTCAGAGGCCTTCTCAAAGCTTGCTCGGTCTGTGATGGAGTAGACAATCAAGTATGCATCTCCCACTTGCATGCAGTGGTCTCGAATCCATTCTCCCTCACGCTGTTCAAATGAAATGGTCAGACATCATTATACCCAGAGCAGGTTTTACTTAGAAAGTAAAACATTAGAGTATCCAAATACATTCCTGATGTAAACTGTAATGGGTATGGTTTGAATCACAGTTACACTAAAAGTAATTCCAATGTGGTGATGGTATGAATACTTCAACACAACGGAGGGCAAAACTTGCCCCAGATAATTCATTGTGCTGGCTTTAGACTGGAATGAATATGATCTGGAAAAAAGCTTGAATGTTTTGTTTTATCATTAAAAAATGAAGAAGGCTTGCTCTTCTCAGGCTCACTCCGCAGAGCCATTAGGCATGCTTGCCTTGGTGTGGGGCTGGGGTTAATACTATATTTTCCCTGACTTTGCTGTATGGAAAACACATCTTTTCTTTCCCCAAAGATATTAGCATATATGATATTAATTATGATATGCTTATGATATTAGCAGTCATTCATATGCTCTTTTCTTTCAGCTTTTTACTAGAACAAATTAAAGTACCTTATTATCCCACATGTCGAGCAGTATAATGGTTGCACTTTCCCCATCCACCACCAAGGTTCTTTCATACGTGTCTTCTGGAAAGAAAAGCAGAAAGGTTGGTAATATATTATTTTATGGCATCATGTACATTACAAAAAAAAGTAGATGAATATAGGTAATTTTTTCACAGTTAAAGTTAATGAGCCAAATTTTAGGCTGGCTCACATTCAGTTCTTTCCACATTTCCATCAGCACAGAACCTGCACTCTGTTCATTACGGGTTGTCTTAGTTTCCATATGAAGGAGGCTGAAAGATCAGGAAACAAAATGTTAATTATTTTGGCTGATATTCTCTTTATCTTATGTGGGAGAGAGAAAATAGAACCAGTGGAAGAAATAACCAAAGGTTGAACATTTGCCCCATGGGAGCTGCAGAGTCCAGCGAGGCTGAGTAATGGAAAATATTTGCTTTCGCTTTAGCATGGACAATTTACGGGTGAACAGTCACTGCCTCTGAGAGCAATACAACCAGCAGTGATGGGGACAGGGTGTTGTGAGAGCTGTTGAGTTTGGGAGAGACTGAGACTTCTGCTGTGCCCTAGTTCTATCCCATTTTGCAGTTTCTCACATTACCTTTGATGTCAAATAGCAAAAGAATCAACCAACCACAGAGAGTCTGTTATTTTGTCCTGAAGCTGCAAAAAGTCATACCTAGATTATAAATGCCATGTGGCAAAATCCTGCCTAGATCTGAGGGGGCTGTTTCCACTCTGAATGTTGATCAACCCTTGCTGTGAAATCTCAGTCTATCTTTTGCTTCAAATACTAATCTTTCTTCTTTTTCACAAAGTTGGGGACATTTGGATGAGCAATAAGGGGGCTGGACCCATTTCTAATCTTGCATTACTGGCCAGCGAAAAAAAGCCAGGGCTTCTGAGCACACCAGCCCTCTCACTGCAGTGTTTGAAGGATCTGTCCCAACCACACTTGTAGGTAGGACTGTGTATAACCTGTGACTCATAGGACTTCTGCTGGGCATTAATGAAGTGAACTTTCCCCTAAAATGTAATCAGAGACTTGCTTCAAAGCCAGGAATCTACATCTGTGCAAAAGAATGAGCCAAAAATACCACACATTTAAAATAAAATAAAGTAGAGACCATGCTTGACACAGCTTAAAATTGGAAGATTAATAAGACAGAGCTAATCACTAGGAGTGGTTTTCCTTACAGACCCAGTAGAATGACATCTGTGTTTGTGGGTTAGCTTCATCTTACAGTCGGTAGTAAAGCCAGTCCGTAAAACCAGCTGTACTTCTCTGTGAGCTGGCTACCCTGAAACTAAACTCTCTTGTAACAAAATTTCCAGTTTTCAAGGAAAAATTTGGAGATTACTTTCTTCAAGTGACCGAGCATCTGTGTGAGAACAAACTCCATGTACACCTGAGAACAACATTCAGAAGACTCCTTCTCCACATCATTACACATGGAGAAGCTACAAATACGTACTCACACTCCTTGAAATTATTATGCCAAAGTAGTCATATTCAGCACGGATTTGCACCTCGGTCAATCCTAAGGAATTTCCAGAGAATATAAAACATGCTGAAAATGAGCACTTAGTTCATGTCATGCTTATTTGAAGCTGACACTAAAGAAGGAGAGATGTAACAACTGCAAGTTCTCCAATATTTCAGCAGAGCTGTCCTTGAAAATCTGTCACTGCTACACCCCAAGCAATGTTGCTGGGAGCGCAGTGGAAAGGGGGAACAACACAGATTCACAAGAAGGAGAAGAAAACTGCCTGACTGGAGTGTGCAAAGCAAATCAGCTGCACTTTCTGACTGCTTGCCCAACAGACCTGCTCTACTTCACTCATTTAGCACAAGGAAAACTTTTACCAGATACACTCCAGGCTGAGGAGCTGGTGGAACTATGGCAAAACCTGAGGGCAGCAGCTGAAGGCAAAGCACACATAAATCCATGAACTTCAAATCCCCCAAAGGCACAAAGATCTCTGCCGCCAGTCTGAGACAGCAAGCAGGGAAAATGTGGATCTGACCTTCCTGATGCTGGGCTGTGTTAAATACTGGGCAAAACCTCTCACAATTGGAGAGTTAAAGACACAAAAAATCCCTGTCCAGCCTGTGCCCCACTGAAGGCTGGAAGAGAAGCCCAGAAACTTTCTGTGCTAGCACTGACACCATTGCACCAAGGGAGTACAGGCAGGAGAGGGAAGGGACATGGGAGAGACAAAGCGAGTCCTGCATACTGACATACAAAACCTGGTGGCAAACTGCACGTCCCCTAAAAGCAACAGCCACTGCATCCTTAGAGCTACAGTAGATTTCTGTGGCAGCACAGTCCTTCCACATCAACATCTTTCACACAGTATAGCTCAGAACTTGGTGCCACAGCTTCATCTTCTGCATGATTTTATCCTTGCGAATTAAGAACATTTTGCAATTGTAAACAAAGGAGCGGAGAATAGCAAGGGGGAATCATTAAAGAAAATCCTGTGGCTTTTGCCTCTCCTACAATGGGCAATAGGAATTTTCCTTCTCTGTTGAAAGACCTTTACCTGGTTTCCCCCTGGGGGAGCCCATGCTGTGCAAGTAACATGAAATTAGATTTTTATTCAAAATTTTATACGTTTTACTCAAACTCCGTACAGCCTGTGCTAAGGCAACATAGTTACACAGAAAGGCTAAGATGACTTCTAATGGCCAATATTTTGGAGGTGACTTGATATATAATTTCTCAGTATTTAATTCTTGCAGACCATGAGGACCTTCAGCTGTTTTCTCTCCTGCACAGAAAGCTGGAGTCGGACCTGTGAAGCCAGTGGTGATACAAATGTTGGACCAGCATGAAAGCTGAAGCAGCCTCTTGTGTAGCATCATTGTAGGCAAGAATGAGGCAGTTTCCAACAGGTATTTTGGAATGAATAGCATAGGAATCTGAATTGCTCTCTTTCAGGGGCTTTTAATCATTTTTTGTTAGTACCTTACTCATCTTATTTTGCTTTCTTGTTTTCTTGAAAGAGATGCTTGATTTGAATCAATTTTGGTGATCAGATCCAAATGTTTGCTCTCTCTAGTTTTTATTAAATGGCCTCTCTGCTTGTTACTACTGGCAGAGCTGACTGCAAGCAAACACAAAGACCTCAGGGCATAATTACCTACCTCCCAGCACCTCACAGTCGCTGTCAATGCTGTCATGCACCCCTGCAAAGATGTTGGCTAGCGAGGACTTCCCTACGCCGTGCTCCCCGATCAGCACCACGCGGTAGCAGTTGCTGCCAGACTCAGAGGAGATGACGGAGTCAGACGACTCTGAGGACCAGCTTCTTCTGTAATATTCATCAGGACTGATGGTGTATCGCTTCTGTGGATTGTATTCATTGGAATCTTTCTGGACCAGCAGATTCTTTCCGTCAGCAGGGATGCTCCATCGCTGCTGCTGCTGGTGCAGACTGCTATTGTGGGTGCGACGCATGGTAACGTTGTTAAGAGTCATTTTGAACCCCTAGTGAGAAACAGGGAAATCACAAATGTTACCCACAAAACATTTAGAAAGGCATTAATGCTCTCTTATAAGCTTCAAGGCAGCACATCCTACTCCTCTGTAGGGACTTCGTATACAAGAAAAGAAAAGTTAGCCTTTCTGCACTCTTTTGTACTTGCTGGTACAGAATGAAATATTTCTCATTAGTGAGTCACAGCCTAAGGATAATACCACCCTCACATGCTAAATCCTGTCCTGTTTAGCCTTTACAAATTCCCAGCTATGCCAGGTGCAGTCCAGTCTTGGAGAGAGGGAGGCATTGCTATGTCCCAGGAGAAGAACGAACCGGCAGTGCCCAGCACACCTGTTCTACCTGTTCTGTGCAGCTGCAGCCCCACTGAGAGGCTGCTTAAGGCACAGGCAACACTCCCCATCCTTTGGCTTGACTGGTGGCACTGGTCCCAGTTGCCTCCAACTGCCAGTGCAAATGCGTGTACAGCATCTTTCTCACTGTCTCAGTTAAGAGCTGAAACTTTTAGGAAAGCAATAAGGCATCACCCACTGTGCTCTTAGACAGCCCTGGGATAAGAAAAGAGCCATGCAAACAAGTCTTGCTATGATGGGATGAATTTGGGTCTTGTCTGTGGCCAGGTAAATAAAGAATGATTCTGCCTCAAACAGTGAATTTTTGTCTGATAAGAGGGACGACATGGCAAAGTCCAACAGCTTTTCTGAGGACATACAGGTTATAGCTGCTACAGGAGGCATCACTATCATTAATTTATAGATATTATATCAATAACGTCATTGACTGCACAGTTAGTTAGATAGGTTCACTCTTCTTGTCTAACTATAGCTCTTAATTACATTTTACCCAGCAAACTCTATTTTGCCTTGGTCGGAGGCAGAGAACGGTGATGTCATTCTCACAGGCCAACAGCTACCATTTTTAGGAAAGTTACTTTGATGCATTCCAACTCCCAAAGCGACAGTTATTTAGACATTTTGCTTTTTTTGCCATATATCTGGTGTTTCTTGGCTCTCTCATCCATATTAACAAATCAGACAATTGTCCATAACATGCACCCAATCACATTCATACCTCAGTAATAGGTGGTGAACAATAAAAAGTACAGCAAAGTATTTAAACAACACATAGAAACTACTATTCTGCTTCACACAAAACTGTGAGGAAATTTCTGTGAATAAGTGCCCAGAAGAACATAGGACAAATACACATAAAAAGTACTGTCTGAGCTTATTACGTGTATTTTCTCTGTGATGTGCAGTACTTCAGGGCAAAATGAGATCATTTGCATGGTCCTAGTCACAGTAACTTTGTTGGCAAGATCTAAACTAGAAATCATGCACTGAGCAGAGGCTGCTTCACTAACAAAATCAAACGTTTACTGTTGCTGAATTTTAAAATGCGTTTTTCCTTGCAGTATCCCCATTGAAAAGTTACAATGAGAATAGCCAGCTCTGATTCAGTCAAACAACACAGCATAACTCACAACCTGCAATAAACAGTCACTCACAAAAACCATCACAAACACAAACATTTCACAATTTAGCCTCCCACAAATTATCATCCTTCATTAAATAAAGCCGAATGAGTCCCTGTCACACACTGCCTTCCAAGTTCAAGCTGGTTTTGATACCCTGTACAGCATGCTAGCCGTCTGGGTCTCAGCACCTTCAGTAAAAGGCTGTGTCCGAACCCACTGAGCCTTACTTGTGCCGGGCTCCTGCAGGCTGTCCGGTCCCTCGCTCCCACCGCCCTTCTCTCTCGGGGGGCTGTGGCGCACTGAGCCGCTCGGCTGAAGTAAATCCTCTCCTGCTTTGGGGCTGCCTCTTTAATTCATTCTCAGCAAACCTGGTTTATATTAAGCCGATCTGATCAGAGACAGGGCTTTTCCGTGACGTGGTTGGCCTTTCCATACAACAGCCAGCCCCCAGCTGGGAGGAAGCAGACATGCAGAAGAGCAAAAACTTGCAAACAATCTCAAAGGACTTACTCAAAATCATATGATCGTTTTAATATTGCCAGTAAAATAAACACATTTGTTTCTTGCATGATGAAAACAGGAAACTGGAACAAAACAAAAATAATACATGCCATTTCACTTCAGACTTATCAAAATTAATTTTGATTTAAAAATTGCTTAAGTTTCATTAATGCATGAATTTCTCTAAATGTATTATGTATCTGTTCTCTGTATGCAAAACACACTCAATTCCCTGCTGGATAAAACATTTATTTGGAATAAAGTATCTGAGTGTTATTTTGGAATTATCTTAAAAACAGGAATATTATTTAGGGCGGGGGAGATGTTTGTTTGTTCATTTGTTTTTTAAAGCTCTGATGTTTACAAACATATTTTTCTCTGTCAGCCTCAGAGTGACTGCACCCAGTTTCCTGAACTGCATAACCAGCTCTCACTTCTGCTGCAACCCTTTACTAGCAAGGGCTTGAAAAGACATACAACTAGAAATCCAGTGTTAGTGCAGCTGGATGTTAGCAAAGATCCATCAGAACACACAAACTCTGTACAAAGGATTGTTGCTGTTCACAGGAAAGATGAATATATAGTGCCACAAACCCAGGGTCTGGTCCTTACGTTTTTATAGCCTCATAGCTGATTAACAGAAGAAATTTTGCCAGAAGGAAAAGAAATCCAAACCTGTAATGTGTGCCACTGGGTGACACTTTTAACAACATAGTTCTTGATTAACAAATGAAGAGTAAAAAACTGTCACAAAACTATTTGGTAGGTCTACCACAACTTATATAAAAGTATATGTAAACTCTACAGTCATCTGTCAATTATACAGACTCTGGATTAAGTATGATGACCTTAAAAACAAGTTTCTACAGCTTTCCTTTATGTGTACAGTCTCCTTGTTACTTTATCAGTCCCTGAATTTAATAGGACTGGTTCTTATCCTGCACGTAGAGAGTCTGAACAACTTTGATTTTGAGGAGAGGAAAGAATTCTTTTTTTCATGCTACAGGCAAGCAAGTCTTTAACTGATGATGTGCCATTACTGAAGGGAGCAGTGATATGCAGAAAAGGACATCTCTTGCTGTGATTGTATCCTAGAACATTCCCTTGCAGTAAAATTGTTTTTCCTCTGAAACAGCAGATCTTTACAAAATTCTTTCATTGAAATCTGCTTGCTTTGTTTCCCCTTTGGCTTTATTGAATTCTTGTGCCTTTCATGAGGATTTTCAGGGACCTCCTGAGCCATTCTCAGGGACCTCCTTAGCCATTCTCAAGTCTGAAGAGCCAGTTGCTTTTCCCAAAGTAATAGGTACTCATCAATGTACATGGGAATTATGCAGATCTACCAAGAGTAGAATTGAGCAAAAATATCTTCCTTCATCTGTGTTTCAGAGCTTAGCAGCAGTTGAACTGGTCCCAGGTCCTGCATCTCCACCTCACTTGTCTCTTACAGGCTCTGGGTCTCTGCTGCTGAGTGATAATCCCAAAGAGCACAAAGTACCACATCCAACTTTGTAGAATGTATGCAGAGGTTTGTAATAATTACTGCATAAAACGTAATAATGTCTCTGTCAGGAAAGTTTTATGGAACGGACAATGGTTTGCAAAAATAATTTTGCTGTTGGCATACTCACTTGAAGTTGCTCATTTTTTTGAACATGCTGGAAATCGTGAAGGTGAATGGATGGTTGGAATACTTGCTCTGCACCTCAGGTTTACTTACTCTCTTTGTCTGTAATTTGTCACCACCAAGCAAAAGAGCAAAACCTGTCAATTGCAGGACTGGAGAGATTTATGGCCAGATGGATTTCAGCAGAACTGTAGGCTCTAATGTCTCACCCAAATGTTTAACACATATCATAACAGAAGGTGCAGACAGAAGAAATAAACTAAAGTCAGAAAAGCCTTCGTGTTTAGTTGTAGTTACTGTAAGATTAGGAATTGCTAGACATCATCTTTCATATCCTCCTCATAAAATTCTAGGCAGACAAAGAAAAGACGTCTCTCCAGCAACCACACAATATACCTCTTCCATAAAAGACCTCCATAGGGGCTGTCCCAACCATGGCATGAAGCATTTGTACTTGGGGAACTTGCACGTGTGTTTTCCTTTATACAATCTCTTCTGAGACTCCTCTGGTTTTCCAACTGGACAATTAACTCCCCACGTCCCATTCTGTACTACTGTCTGCCTCCACATGATGAAGAGTTCTTGTTCCTCGAGGAATGCCACCAGCAATCATGATCTTCAATTACTCTATCTGTGGCAAAAAACACTCCCTTGCTTGTTTTTAAAGTTGGGGAGAAGTGCAGTATTTTCAGCCTCCTGGTATTTACTTCCAAGGGATAACAGCAGGTTGATTAATGAAATATATGAACTGAGTCCTTCTCATTAGAGCTGGACATAGGCTTGGATTTCCAAATACAATCCCATGGGCTGATGGAGACTGGTGCAGTCCTGGTCTGTTAAGCCCTTTTTCACTCTTTGCTGGTTGACACCTCTTCAACTCAGACTGATCAAGACACAGGCACAAGAAGAGACAAATCACAAGGCCAGGTGCTGTCACAAGCACACGAGTGCTGGAATGTAACCGTCTGGTGCAATATTAAAAATCAGAGCAATTGTTTTTCACTCATCCACTCTCTCTTTCAATAATCACATCTTCACGGAATTCTCCCTGCGGCCAAGATGAAGTAAACATTGCAGAGTAGCAGCTCTGCAATCCTTCTCCATCCAGTTACGATTAGACCAGGTGATGCACAAAGCAATTAGGCAGAAATTTTCCATTGGATATAAAACAGCTGTGCTTTTTAGCTGACACTTATTTATCTAGTTTTTATGTATGTGTATGAAGGCAAAAGTAGTTTCTCAAATCACCTTCTGACATAAGGGCTGTCCACAGAAAAGACCTAAATCAACTT
This sequence comes from Grallaria varia, assembly GCA_013396735.1. Lineage (NCBI taxonomy): Eukaryota > Metazoa > Chordata > Aves > Passeriformes > Formicariidae > Grallaria > Grallaria varia. Next base: position 150,842 of record VWZG01003983.1, read on the forward strand.
GGAGCAGGAAAGAAATGTGGGGTGGGTGGGTCGATAAAAAACCAAAATTCTTATTTATTTTAATAAAAACTGAATGCAACATGTCTGAAAGTGTATTTTCTTCCTATGCATTTAGCAGAGGAATACATCACCATTTTCCCCCTCAGAACACCAGATTCAGTAGACCATGTTCCCAATAGTGGGTTGCCTGCACAGGCAATAAATGAAGTCCACCCGCCTTACTCTCCTCCAGACCATTGTGGCATTTCAGTTCTGCTCTGCTTTTCGCATATGGCAGTGCTGGCTGGCCCTGGCTATTCTCAGCCCCACCCAGAGCATCAGCTACGGACAGAAATTAATTTGGGTGCTGGGCTGGATACTGGCAGACACACCGGGAGTGCCACAGTCACTGCATGCTCTAGGGGAGCTGCTCCATTGTCACCATTCATTCCTACTGCACAGGGGCCACAGGAAGCTTGGTGAGCAAATGTAGAACAAAAAGCAAAAAAAGATGCGAGACAAAGCAGGATTAGGCCCACAGCAGGGGACTGTCAGCTTATTTACACCAGCTCATGTTTGCAGCTTTATCTTTGCCTGTGTCAATTCACATCCAATGACTGGGTATGAAGTTTCATACTGAGTAAGAAAGGTATAAGGCATCAAATACTCTGAGAGTGGGAGGTATGAGGTAGAGAAATAAAGAATTATGCACCTGAGGTAAACTGCTGAGAGTCTTAAGGCGGGGGGTGGTGGGGTGGAGGGGGTTGGTGTTAGGGCAGAGAAAAGCACTCAAAACTTAAGGAATAATAAAACTCTGATTTATTTTAAGGGAAACAATTAGGATCACCTGGAAGCGTCACCATCCAATCTAAAAAAAAGCCATTGCTCCCTTCAGTGGAGTCGATTTATTTAGTAGACTGTTCCCAGCTTGCAAGGAGTACTGAATTTGTCCCACCAGCTTCTTTCCTCCCACATCACAGCAGCACTTAGAATGGAAACTAAAAACGGAACATGACCCTTTAGTGATGGAGCAGAAGGATAAGGAAGAAGCCCTGATATGTACTCCTTGTGCACAAGACAGCTATAAAAGCCAGCATTAGAGCTCTCAGGGAATAGGATTTCTTTTAATCAGCTGACTCATTGGAGAATTCCTTATTAGCAGATAATCTGTATTCTGATGTACCGAAAGGAAGGTGTGTTCTATATCTGTGCACTGCAGAGCTATGTTGACTATAATGGGTGTCCGAAAGGTATTTTTCCCATTATCACATTAAGCCAGCAAAGCTGAAGACTCAGCAGGGAAGTAGAAATGAGCAGCCAGAGGAAGTAATGCAGTTCAGTTCATAATAAAATGCAAGTTATTCTTCAGTCTAGTTAACTAAAAAGAAATTATAACAGCTGTCAGCTTTGGGTGGACGAAAAAGAGCAATGATAAAGAGCAAATGGCAAAACTGGATTATTTCGGTGACAGTTACTTCTCAAAAGGACTGTTTATTTCCCACTCCTGCACTCACTGACGTTAATGAATTCTGCTGATAATTTTCCGAGGAACAGGATTAAGTAATGTATGACATAAACAAATGTGCTTTTCAATGCGAATAAAAAAAAAAAAGTCATAATATACTAATAATAGTAGGATGTGAGCAAGCCATAAATGTTCTTTAAATACTGAGTTAAAAACCACTCAGACAAATGGCATCAGCACAGACAACTCTTTGCAGTTGGGATCTCTGTAGTATGCCACAGTCCTCAGTGCAATCAGGTTCAGGAGCCACAGTCTCCTTTGCAGCTGGAGAATTCACAGAATTTGATAGCTTGATTTTATAGCACTAAGTGATGAGGGTAATTTAACAATAGGAAACTGCTGCAACAGCAACCCATGGTTAGAAACTTCAGCAGAGCAATAGGCACCTGGTCTTCAGAACTGTTGAAGGGAGATCAGTAAAAAGTCTTTTGATCCAAATGCCATTTTGTCTTAACTGTGGTGCCCAAGACTCTTACACTGAGTGCAGCCAACAATAGTTACCAATACTCAGGCATACTCACACAAAAGCACAAAAACTACCAATAGAAACAAATTTACTTTAAAAATATTCCGCATGGCGGCCAGATCTTGACTTTTGGGTCCTGATTGCATTTATCTACACAGCAAGACTGCCTGGGATAGACAGAGAGCACCAGTGAGCTCTCTGACCCACCTCGGCTTGCAAAACACCTTCTGTTTCACATCATTAAAAAGTGTTTTGGGCTCATTGTCTGGGTCAAGAAGTCCCATTGCGGGGCCAGGAGCTGACATGGGGTTCTGGTCAGGGTGGGGGAGCCCTGGCAGGTTGGGCAAGGATATGGTTGTCTTCAGGACCCAACACCCCCTTGGCACACTACTTGAGGAAAGGTGGTGACATATGGCCGAGGTAAAGCTGAGTTTGGTTGCGCTGGTTTCAGTCACACTAGAGCTGCTATTCACATTTGCACCAGAAGAAAGGTACATGCTAAAATGCACAACACATGACAGTGGCTAAACCAACTCTTCTTCCAAAAGATCAGCTCATATCTGCGATGTGGTGTCTGGGCATCATATCCCTCACTCTCTCTTTACTGTGCAGTCAGATAGCAGTAACTAAACCACAGCTAAATATGGTGTTTTTGGAGGGAGCTCTCATCCTTCCCCGTTTACAGTATCACCCATCCAGTGTCCCTGGTTCAGTGTTAGGCTGCCCGCTCACCACACTAGCACCCAGTAAAGTGATGCTTCGTGTGATTGCTCAGTGATTCACTGCTTTGTTTGGATTTTCTGGCTCCTGGGCTCATGTTTATCAGCAAAACACACACTCTCCAGCGTCAGGCTGCAAGCGGATTGGAGCCATATGAAATGCCTTTGAGCAAGATGCTCAGCACAGTCAGGCATAATTAACGTCTATTTAATTGAACAACAGCACCTCTTTTATTTATGTGGCTTTATACCCATGTCATTCAGCATGTACTTTCCACTTTTCCAAAATGAAGGATGTGATAATGAACATATAAGTGGAGATATGTTTTTTATTTACTTTTTGAAGAACTAATTCTTCATCTCTGTTGCACTGTGTTCATGACAGGACAATTGAATACCAGGCCCTGCAGGTAGGATTCACTTCACCTCATTTAAACGACTTGCCTTTGTTCCCAGAGGGAAGAAGACAGGGTTAATCAAGTAGCTCTGGGGTGATTCATCTAACACAGGTTACACGAATCATGGAGGAAATCATCCCCTCTCAGAGGGATGGGGAGATGAGTCTTTCTGCACTAATGCTAGCCTTAAACTGCACTGTCTGAAAACTATACTGGCATTCAAGTGAAATGAAGACATCACTAACACTAGCTGATTTTTACAAGTGCCTTTTCAAATAGCCAATAAGTAAGTGAAGGTTTAAGATAAAGTCATTACACGTACAATGCTGAATAGAACTTTCCTACTGTAGTACAGGAGATGTATAAATGCATGAGCAACTTGGCTACAAAACAGGAGAAATCAGTACATGTGCCGTGTTCAGCATGGATGGCAACAGGGATCTTTTCACAGTAGGTGCTGGGACGCTTCTGGAGAGGAATTACTTCTGTTGCCATCCACACTGATGGAGTACCAGAGCTGTTTCTGCATAGCCTTAGGCATATGGTATCACAGCTTGTGGAGTTTTCTGCTCTGCTTCTGCAAGCCAGTGTGTGCTGTCACTGCATTACCATGGACATGTCCTGCTCCAGCCAGCCAGCCTCCTGAAAAAGGAATATCATAGGCAGCATGTTTTTCAGGGAACCTACTCAATAAAATAGCTGCAGTTACAGTGCTGCCAGCTTCAATCTTACTCCACAAAGCCAGTGCCTTGTCACTGATGGCTCTTACATTCTGTAGGACCCAGAAAAGTGTGGCATAGCCACAGCAGGATCTTCTTGAGCCCTCTAGCTGGGACACACACATGCACACACGTATGATGATGCTCAAGCTGCTGCATGACCTCCTACAACCACCAGTAGTTTGTCTTTTGCTTTCTCTCTGTTGTTTCAATAAAATTTATTAATTTTGAAAGCACTCAGTAAACACCGGAGCTTGGCATTGAAAAAAACCCAATCTAAAAGCCATCATTAATAAACCAACCATTTTGATGGCTAGCAGTACCTTCAGTAATTTCACTGCATTGTCCTCCAGTACAAATCATGTATCTGCAAAATGTACATCTCAGTGATAATGTGTGGGACAATACCATCCTTTTCAGAAGCAGTGGGCTCTGCAAGGTCTCTATCACACGTTTTTCCTCCTTCATGATAATTAGCATATTATTTAATGCTTTGTGATTATTTTCTACACTAAAAGCTACTAAAATTTTCCATGACTAAGGGAGGACTTTTTCCCATCAAGCCAATCACATGGAGTGTGCTAATGATTAAAATATGTAGATGACTAGAAAAGAGAATGTCTGTCACTTGCTCAAGCGCTTTCCTCAGGTGCGCTGCTCTGCAGTTGGGTCCCTGTCATGCATGTTCCCACAAAGCACAAAATCAGAGAAACTAGTAGGAAAAAGCTTTGATTCCTTCAGCCCATGGAGGTAGCTAAAGCCCTGTTTTTCACAAATCCTCTGTGTTACTGGAAGTTTAATCAATGGCCAAGCTGGAAAACGTAGGAGCTAACAGAAAAATAGCGAATCCAAAGTCACAAGCTCAAGGAATGTATTTCTAGACAAACTCGATCTGATTGTTGATGCTCTACAAATCTCGGTTCTACGTAGATCACTGTTTGGCCACTGAAGCCAAGCAAGCGAGCGGGCCCTGCTGTCCCTCCCCCCGCACTGTGCCCTCTCTGCAGCCCTGGTCTGGCAGCCTTTAAACAATTCTGTCACACTGTAAAGTAAGACCCAATGTCCCACAAACATGAACGGAGATGATAAAACATACCATAGTGAACAAAGAGAGAAACAAGGGGGAACAATACAGACACGTCGCTTTTCAAAAGGCAGGGAAAATATTTTGATCTCCTAGTTACAAACCCACTCCTGGTTGACTTCTGGCCCAAAACTAGCGCTGGCAATTACATCACCACTGCTGGTCAGTATAACACTGCCTCCAGTAGCTCTTTTCCTTGTTAGCAGGGTATGCACAAGACTGGCTTCAGCTCAGTGAGTCAGCAGAGGGAAATGAGCTCCTTCAGCAGGCACAGCAGAGCAGCTAAGGTTGCCTTTGGCACTGATTTGCCTTCAGCACACTCCCTCACTCACAGCTTAAGGGAAAGGTGAAGCTAAAACAAGAGGCACCCTTAGGGCACAAAACATTCATTAGAGGATTACACGGAAAAACTCTGTCTGACAGCTTACCTGAACATCTTCAAATATCTGCTCTTATAAAATGCCTCTTTCTTCTCTCACACTGGTATACATCAGAAGTAACCCTTAAAATCAATCAATATCAAGCCTAAATAAGATTTAAAAACATGTCTCAATTATGCAAAGGCAAAACAAAAGTCCATATGCTCCAGAGGGGATGAACACCCCATGCCCATATACCTGCACATTTCTGGTTCAACAATACTGTGTAACCCCTGTGCCTGGATGCTTCTCACACTTGTCATGGAGAACAGAACCTATCCACTGCCTTCATTACCCTGGGTTCTCTTTGCTGTCTTCACTCACATCACAGGAGGTACTCAACAGCACCTTTGGATTATGTTCTGATTGACCACATGATTAATATTGTCCTTATATGTTGCATATAACTTGTTAACTTGTTAACCTTCTAGCTGAATTTAAAAAAAAAATGAGAAGAGAGGTCAAGAGAGAGTCAAAAAGATATGTCCTACTCTCAGAAGAGCCTTCTTGAGATCATGCAGGTTCAAGCACTGTCCCTTATTTGGAGACGTTATATCATTTGTGAAGTGTCAGTCACACTTTATACATTGCCAGCATCCCAGGAAAGTGCTGTCTCTGGAAGTTCTCAGATTCCCAGCTCCCAGGGTCTCAGTCTCTTATTTACAGTCATGTGATTATAGTAAGGCAGCAAGCCTCCTCAGCCCAAAACAACTAGGAGAGACCTAAGAGCTCCACCACTTTGGCTTTCCAAAGTACTCCTCAGTCGCCAGTAACATAATGGTCCTTATCATGGATTTTTACCCAGCATACAGGCAGGGGAGGTATTTCTTCAGTTTTCTGATAAACCAGAAGTTTCCCCATGGGTGCCCTCACACAGGCTGACTCTAAAACCCTCACAGCCCTACCTGAAGGGAGCTTTGGCTGCTCTGTTCTCACTGGGGGCTGTGGAGCAAATACATAAAGTCACGTGTGGGCTTTTTCAGATTCAACAGAAAAAGGAATTTGGTCAATTTCCGGCCCGAAGTCTGTGCAACTGGGAGAAAGTGAGGGTGAGGATGTGGAGATGAGGACATCCTGCAATAACATTTTATCAGTTGATACCTAAACCTGCAAAAGGCTTTCAAAACAATATTAGTGGGGATAGATAGATAGAGAGAGAGAGAGAGAGAGAGAGAGAGAGAGAGAGATAGATAGATAGATAGATAGATAGATAGATAGATAGATAGATAGATAGATAGATAGATAGATAGATAGATAGATAGATGATAAAGTAGTTCCTTTATTAGAAGCTTCTAGGTGCACAACAGAAGTACGCACACCTGCATCAGCCAAATGTCACAGTTTTTATAACTTTCAGTAATTAACATATTTGATGACTATACCCAACCCATGATACCATTTTCCCCTGGTGCCCACCCTCAGAACTCCTCAGAACTGCCCCTTGGAGGCCCTCCAAGGGCTCTGAGCTTATTCTCCTGTTTTGACTACAAGCTGTCTCATTATCTCAGTGGGAGTTCTTGCAGATGTTCTTCAAAACAGCATGTCCTTGCTAATGTATGTCTAACAGAATTTCAGGAATGTGTGATAAAATATTCAGTAACTTCTAAACAATACTTAAAATGTGAGAGACTTAGGAAAACTTACTCAAGTTATATAACTCCATGAAAAGCTATAAAAAATACATTAAAATCCTTAGGCATCACAGTGATGAGATGAGGGTTGAGACAAGATGAGATTACTTCTCCCTCACCCAGGAAGATTCTGAGTTCTGCAGGTACCAGACATAAAATAAAACTTTCTGTGAAGGACATACCTGACTTGTAAACAGCTGGTTTTTTGATTACTTTATTTTCCATTTCTGAAAAATATTGGAAAATATTTTGCACAGTGAGGGGAAAAGTTCCTGAATTTTAGAAAAGTGCAATAAAAAAGTCATGGAAGTGATAGGGCAGATACTTAACAGACAACATATGGGAAGTGAGCTACCTTGCTTCACATCTTGAATGTACTTGGCAACACTCTGCTGTTTGCCTTACAACTCTAATTTCACCTGCAGACCATACCAGTGGTTTCTCAGTGGCAGCTCCATGTATCACAGTCCCCTGCTGAAGGTACTTCTCCACTTTCACCAGATCATCACCCAGTACTGAGAAAAACTTAGCTCCCTGGTCCTGGCCTGGGCCCTGGTTTGGTCCAGAAGTAAATGGAAGTAGCAATGGCACGTATTTATGCTCTTTTAAAAAAAATGAAACCCAGTAACAATCATAGCCATGCCTGAAGACTGACAGCCACACTAGCTCTGTACATCCTATAGCAACGCAAAAGACATAATAAACCCACGCTCGGACTTAAGAAAGTAAGATATAGTGCCTTGCAGAGTCAAATGCAACACACTGTCTCTAATATTAATAACTAATTACATTACATCTGCACAAATCACCTGGTAGTAACTTTTTTGTTTATTGAAAGCTTGCGTCACTACTTTAGTTATTGTCTTTCCATGATGCACTTGTGGAGCATATATTCCCCCACAAATGGAGCAGCAAGTTCCCAAAACCCACCTGCTTAAATTCACAAACTGTCCCACATGCGTTTGGGGGAAAACTGATTTGTCAAACACCAACCTACATGGAGAAATTCCTGAGCAGGTTGAACAGATCCTCCTGCTTGCTGTCACCTTGCCAGCTGCAGTGGAGGGAAGGAGCTGCCAAGTTCAAAACTTCATGAGAACACTCACGGCTGCCACAGGAACTCTCTCCTGTAGGGCTCAGGCAAGCCAGGGACTTCAGCTGCCACCCCAGGCGGGGAACATGCAGGAGGTCACAGCTGAGCCAGGCCAGCCCAGAGAATTTGGGGATCATCATCACATAGCTACATATTCAAGGCCATGTGGCTGTGACAGCAAACATTAAAAAGCTCAGTCCAAGCTTTTGTTTCATGCAGCAAGTCTGAAACATCTTAAAAATATAAATAACCACTGCTAATACTCGGTGTTACCCAATGGCTAAACTAGATTATACTATTTTTTGGCTTAATTGGGGATAGCCCAATATATAAATAGATTGTGGTTATGTTTAGCTGGGTACAAGGATTAGAGACTGGCTTAACACAGAGGTAGATCCTGATTTCCACTTCAGAAACAGAAAGAGATTAACTTGACAATAACAACAGAGCCCACACATAGTGACCAACAGCGAATAGTGGGTTTCACTCATCAGGGATGTTTGTCAGTGACAGTGATCCGACACCTCAGATGTTTGTGTCATTTCCTGTGCTAAGAAAAGGGCATCCCTTAAGTATTATGAGACAGGTAAATACTCCAAGGGAATAACACTGAGGAGTAAATTATCGTTGACGCTGAGGGCATACACCAGGTTTTAGAAGGCACCTGTTGCAATCCTTGTACTGCCTCTGATTCACAAGGCACTCCCTCAGAGCAGCAGCTCTTGGTTTGCAGTGGTTGCACTGTGCAGTTTTATTCGGACATCTGGAGCAGATCTCTGTATCATTAGGTCTTTGGCTTTAAATCAGTAAAATGACACAGGCATAACACAGTACTTGTGAGGAGTATTGGAAAAAGCACTTAAATTATTGAAAGAAATCATCATCACTGCTGTGGAAAATATTGCTTAAATAATAATTTGCTTCTAACTATTTAAAGAGAACTTCTGAAAGAGTTACAAAACTGGAGATTGAAAAAATTGGAAACAACACCATTAATAGCTGACACACAGCCGGAGATCAAGTTGCATTGTGCCAAGCACTATACAATGATATATCAAAAATACAGTCCTTGTCCCAGACAACTGTTAACCTCATTATTAAACTGGAGGCATGGGAAGCAGAAGGAAACAAGAGACAGCACTGGTCAATAGGAAAGGCAATGGTCAGAGCAAATCAGCATCACAACAGTCATCCAATACTTGCAGAATAATCAACAACTTTTTTGTAGACTTTAACAGAGAATGAAATAGCTCTGTGGTCTATAGGGATCTTCTAAGCACATCAGACAAAAAGGTATGGAAGAGGGGAAACTAGACACATTCTCCTTCATCACTATGGAAAAGAGATTTTTTTAGGGGAAGGAGAGTTGAGTACATTTTCTAACAGAATTCAAAATAACTTCGGGGCTTTTAGGACACCTATACATTGCCTACAGAATTTATCATTCAGTTTCAGGCCATGTTTTCTTCAATTTCTTTTTTTATTCTCGTACCAGAGGAAAAAAACAGTGTCAGAAAACTAGTTTCTTACCAAACATATTGAGTTGGGCACAAAAACCTGTGCCTGGAAACATAAAATCTTTTATATTAAAAGACCAAAGACTTTCCTATGTAAGAAGACAATGAAACATAAAAACAACCACAGTGGAAAAAGTGGAATAGATTTACAGTTTTAAAATAGCATGCATGACACAAAAGTTCATGGGTCTATTTAAATTTCAACAAAAAAAGTTGGTGGGTTTTTTCATTACTGCAGAATGTATTCATTGCGGGTTTTAAGCGCCTCAATTTAGAAATTGAAGGCAATTTTTATTAATAGCACATGTAATCCCAATACAAGAGATTCCTGTGGCAGATTCATTTGCTCTTTAAACAGGCACTCTTAGCACCAGTAAGAAAAAGGGCTGTGTAAGAACTTGGCAAAGGAGGATCCCGGTGGCAGAGGGTGCCCTGTTGGCAGTGCTACCTCACTGCTGTCCCACAGACAGGGTAGGCATGTGGGAAAGGTCCTGAGGGCAAGGCATGAACGTGCAGCCTCTCCCATCTGGATGGAGATTCCACCCAGAGACGCACACGAGCCACGATGGTTCCTGGGTCTAAAACATCTGGGGCACAAGGACCTCAGGGTGCTGCACTGCTCAAGAGTACAGAGCCAGCCATCAGGAGGCAGAGCAAACACAATGCTCAGAGGAATGCAAGGAAAGAAAGGCCACTTTGTTTGCTGTCACTGACTGTAACTCACAGTTTTATTCTCTTTCCAACCTGTTTATTTTAAGAACTTCTCTGACATATGGGGAGTGCTTGTCCCTCTGGTTACTATGTATGGATTCAATTTATATCAGCCCTTTCAAGGAAATAGCTCATGTGGGGAAGGAAAGAAGAGAAAATCTACTCCTCTCAACTTTCTGAGAAAGCAAATAGCCGCCAGGAAAACCCTCTGTCCAGCAGATCTTGACATTACAGTAAAGGTGTAATCAAAATAAGTGTCCCACAATTCACCTTATCGGAAGCCCTGGGAGATGTTGTGTTTCTCAAACTTGCAGATCCCAAATCTTCACCTCTTTGGAAAAAGCTGCTTTCCACCACGTGGCCACCAAAGCAGGAGATCATAGCTCAGAAACTGCAGTGAACAGCCAAGGACAATCGTACCTGCATGCAGGAACCCAGCTCTGCAAAAAAGGAACTGGATTTTATTACGAAGCCCTGAGGTTAAAAGGCAGTCATTAGTCTAAGAGCCATGTGAAAACTCTTGGGTAAAATCTTTAGAAAGGTGAGAAAGAGTTAAAAAGCACTGGGAAGATTTTAAGAACATCACACAATCACAGAACAGTAGCGAAAAAGAGCCCAGAGCTGCAATGACATGTCCATCTGTCTGACCGTCCTTTGAAGGAATTTAAGGAATGCCAAGAATGGGTCTGATACTGTACTAAATGCCTATTTATTTTCTTCTTTTTATAACTTTGATGTTTGGGTAATTCCTGTCCCTAAAAGATGAATTCCAAGCTATCCTGAAGGTAAAAGGGCAAGAGCTGTCATTACCAGTGGAGTCTCTGAAATGAGCTACAGAAATACTAAGACTAACAAATGATAAATTCCAGCTGCTGATGCTCCCAGTACACAGAACAGAGTTGTTATGAGCTATGAGAGCTCTTAGGAGAGGGAGGAGAGATGCCAGGATTGCAGAATTGCAGAACCCCTTTACATTAATAATTTTATATAAAGTTTCCAGTGGAAACATTTTGGCACATCTACCCTTGAAGAAGTCCATTAAAACCTTGGATGAAATACGTTTCTGCTTTTCAAACTTTTCTTTCTTTGTGTATTCCCCCAATAGCTCGATGTTTGCCAGCGAGCTAACCCCGAGGCCATTCCGGTGTTGCAAAAACCAGCGGGAGTGAGGGAGTTGTACCATCAGCCCACACCCTGGCCAGTTAGGATGCTGTCCCTCCAGTTCCTTTCCAAGGTGACTCCCTAGCTGTGCATTTTGTCTTGCAAGAAGTTGTGCAATGCCATGGTCATTTTTCTGGAACTGTTATCACAAAGAGAATTCAAGGTAACTGCAACTCTGGCAGGGATCTGAATTAATGTGGAAATCTTTTACCAGCGCTCACTGCCCAGGCATCCTCTGCTCATTAAGAGCACAGTCACCTTCTCCGGTGATCGCATATATTGACACGGGCAGTTCTTGTTCTGAAAAGGCAGTTTTTAAAACATACTTTGGAGGATCCGAAGGCACAGGATGTCTTTGTGACAGGGGCTCGGGGTGAAATCACCCTGCATCCAGGTCTGCAGCAACAGCAACAAAGACTGAAAAGCAGAGGCAGCACAGAGAGCCCCAGGGGCTTGCTTCGCAAATGGGGGAGATGGCAGAAGGAAAGAAAGCAAACAGCTAATGAAAAAGACACCTGCTACAAACTAAACATTGCTAAGCACGGCATAGCAGGGAGGACAGTGCCTCCTCACTACGTTCGAGATCTGGGGCAGGTCAGGGAGGACCCCGCAGCCAGAGCACACAACAGGGATCCTACAGGCACATAGAAGCTTGATACATATCAGATAAGGCATGCCGGTAGAATAAGGGATTCCAAGTGTCATGAGAATGACACTGTACTAAATGTACAATCATTCTTTAAAGCCTTTCCAAGAATTGCAAATTATCTCAATGCAGATATTTATGTATTATTCCCTTTTCATACGTCTACTTCTCCTCTTCGAGATATTTTCTGGCACTTAGGTAAATGATTCAGTAGATTGCAGATCCGTCAAAGGCCCAGGCAGCTGTCACGATAACAGGGAAAACAAATATTACACATAGCCTCATCCTTCTATAACACCGACAGTCCTCATGGACCTCACTGATGAGATGAGTGTGAATAAGAATTACTGCACAATAAAACTAACTGTAAAAAAAAAAATGACAGAAGGTCAGAATACATTATGTGGAATATCAATACTGTCAAAACAGAAACACTTCTCTGTGTTTGTCTTTTTATCAACAAACATTTTTACAGGCAGTGGAATGCTGCATCCCCTGCTGGCTTCTGAACCAGTGCTTGAGCACGTGGGCTTTGCATGAATTTACACGTGTGGAAGTGAATGTGTAAAACATGATTTGCACACAGAGCTACAATACCATACATACTAAGGGAAAGACAGTTCAAATGCTTATTTTGTTTGGGTTTTGGTTTTGGTTTTGGAAGGCATCTTTTTTCTTTAGTGTTAAAAGAACAGAAGAATCTATCAGCATTAAAAAATGAGAAGTGTAAGTGAGGTCACAGATCTAAAAGCCCCACACTGTGGGCCAGAGACTGGAACATAGGCAAAAATATTTGTGTATGTATGTAGACAAAATCAAGTTTCCATTATAGCTCTCTCTATGTCAGAAAGTAAAGAATTTCAACCAATTATATAGTCATTTAAATAGCTCTGCACATTATAGCTTTTCATTTTGTGTGGTCTTGCTTTATTTCAAGTGTGCCATTTACCACCTCCTGCTGCCAATGATTTGGAATCCAGTCCTAAGACCTTTCTATTAGTTCACTGCTGCAGCAGACACCAAGCAACAATGTTGGCTGTAACAGCACGTACACTCAAGTCATGATTCATTATTTTTGGTTCCTAGGAGTATACATGATCCTAATCAAATTCATCTGTAAGCAAGTCAAGTGTGCTTGATTAATGCTAACGAGGAAAATCTGAGGGCAGATAGGCGTGTAATTCCTGCTTCATTTGAAAGACATGGAAAACTGAAAATCTATATTGGTGCAAAGCCTGTTTCTAAAACATTAACTATACTTTGTCCTTCTACATCTGTCAGCTGTAAGTATTGACGGGTTAGGAGCAGGGTTTCTCCATTGCTGCTGCAACGTGGGTTTTTCTTCTAGAGATGTGTATGTGTATCTAGTTTTGCAGCCACATCACAGTTTGTCCCTGAAGCCATGAAATATTTATAAGGATCCTTCTATGCATTTGAATTGCAGCAAGTAGAACAGTCCCACAGGTCCCACATTCTCAAAACTTAAATTTAGACATTGTTTCTCCACATATTTCAGTAGCAGGAACCTAAGTAACTTGCAGAATCAGGGCCGCTATCACTTACCCAAGAGGTACAAAGTAAAAACCAGTTTGTGACCAGCTGCACTAAAAGCCACCATTAACAGTGACTAGTAGACCTCATCAGCTGTACTGATGAGGGTTTCACAAGCTCCGAGCTGTGCACAACACTGGCGTGCCAACTGATGGTCTCTTCATCTATTAACACATATGGGCACCAGAATCTGAGCCCAGTAAGGCATAGGTAACCACAGGTATGAAACAGAGGCTTGTACAGTAACAAATTCTTTTATGCAAACCCATTGCTAGAAGCTACAGTGCCCAGAGAGAGGCGCCAGCACCAGTGGGGCAATGTATTACTCTGGCAGCAGCATAACCTTCTTTTTCTGGAATTGTGCATATAACTCCACAGCCTGATTTACTGTAGCTCCACTCCTGCACAGCAGGTCTGTTGGCTGCTGTCTCACAGGATTTCGGTAATCCTGTTCATTATAAATACCAGTGTCACTGCAGGCTGCAAAGCAGCCTACCACAGGAGCAATGCTGCACTGCTCCAGGGCTGCAGGGCAGTGAGAGCAGCAGATGGGAAAACGATGCTGCAGTGCCTGGGCTCAAACCCCTTGGAGGAAACAAAACAAAAACTGCTCAGCCTTCCTCCCTCTCAGTTTTCGGCAGGGAATGTTCTACACCAAGGCTAGCAAGGAAGTGTGCAGTGAATAGAAGGGGGAAGTGACTATAATCACATCTAGCACTTCCGACCTCTACATTACTGTGAGTACAGCAAAGGCAATGACTTTATCAGCCCTCATGTCTAGCACTGGTGCAAGGGAACGAAAATGTGTGCATGAGCAAACAAAAAAATCCACCCCAAACCATAGTCGTTTCTATCTTGAAATGAATTCCAATAGGTTTTCCATAGCAGCCTTGTGGACTCAGCACTTGTGAAGGAAAGGGAAAGCCGGACATATTCCTCTCTTCCCCTGGCAGGAATTCGGAGCCATGCACTCCCTGGGCTGCTGCTGCAGTGTACCCTTGAGGAACCAACATAGAGGAGGCTTAAGCCCACCCTTCCAACACTGAATCTTTTAACTGCTAGACTACATTCCTGCTTTTATATATTAGACTGTTTCTATGAATATTCTCAGCCCAGTATGTCAGTACTGGCAAGAAGCTGCTCCTTGTCACCTGCAATTCTTCTATAAACCAGGGGTTTATAGAGCTGAATTCCTTCAGGATAAGGAGCTCTCCTATGAACAAATGGTGCAAGGAACTGAGTATTAACCAAAAGGTTGCCTTACCTTCTGTGCAAGCCCCTCTTTTCATGGCTGAAAGAGAGATAAAGGTAACAGAACAGGGTGCACACAGGCACTAGGTGTGATTTTGTGGCGTGTTCTGTAAGGCTAGCCCCCCATGCTCCCCCTACACTGCACTGGAAGAGCTCACATGCTCATTTTTGGATTCAGCCTTTTCCTTTTCTGACACCCCCAATAAGTGTGGAACATGCATGCTGCTGTGATTGTCCAGACACCAGACTAAACTTGTGGGGAACTCTGAACCCCAGTCTCACACAGGACTTAAAGAGGGATCAGCTCTGAGGAGATTAGCCCCATGGGGTGCAGAACTAGAGCACCCATCTCTGGTTCCACGCATATTGAATACGGGACCCCTGGGGTCATTTATCTTCAAGTTTGTTATGTAGGGTCACCAGTGAACAGCTTTTGTAATCTGAACACCGTGCCTGCCTTCCTCCTACACTCTTCTCAAAAAGCTAAGGAAATACCTGACTTCACCTGAGGGGAAACTAGGTGGTTTTGTTTGGGTGGTACCTTCCAGGGAACAGATGCTTGGAGACAACTAGCAGCAAGCATGCGAGTCCAAATAACTTAATGTCCAAAAACAGTTGAAAGCTGTGTGGATTCAATCCCTTGTGTGTGCGTGTAGTCAAGACTGCCTTGTGTCTACTACAATTTGGAGCTTTGGGCACCCATCATTGTCTAGCTGAAGAGATTGCTCCAAGCTCCATTAGGTTTTACTAGCATCTTCACAGTTTTTCTGTTTTGCCTGCTGTCTAATTGTTATCCCATCTCCTTCCCCATCTATTGACGGATTCCATATCAATGAAAATATATCAGAAAGGGATCACCTGGGCAGCTCAACGGGCTACAGTAAAGGAGCTGCAACCTGTGCTAGCATCCCCTGTGTTTGCAAGGAGCAAGCCAACTCTCTTACTTGTACGTTAAGAAAGTTTAGGGTGTTGCTTCTAAACTAGACTAAAAATCTATGAGCTAAATACTAGCAAAGTCTCAGCTGTTTCTGTGTGGCTGCTGCCTGTAACAATGTGCAGAGAGGAGCGTCTTAGAGGAGTCAGAGCCTGTTGTGGGCCTCACAGTTTAGATTTTTACTGTGCAGTATTTTGCAATGACTAACATTTGCCGCAACTGCCTTAATGTGTGTTTCTATATGCAAATCTCTCAGCCCAACAAGAGTCCATCACAGCTTTTAGCTTTGAAAACCTCTCTTTATATCAGCAATGATGGCAAGCAGAAGGCACGACCATTCTGATTAATTAATCCCCACACAGCACCTCCTAGCAACCTGAGGCTGTTTTGCTAACACTTCTAGCCAGGGCTTGTAAGTGTATAATTTAACCACATGGGAATGCACTATCTCACTCTCATGAGCTCAGAAGGCTTTAAAGGAAACATTACCTACTTCAATGCTTTCTCTGAGAGGCCATCAGTAGCTGGACAGACAGCATGACCAACAGGCAATCACAACAGGCAGGAAGAGAAGGCCTGATGCTAAAATATATAGTTAATTAGCAACACTTCCATTTTCCAAAAAGCCTGATGAAGCCACCGAGTCAAACCTTAGCTCCAAATGTGCCTGCTACAGCAAGTGTGAAAGAATTCCAGAGCATAAATGATGCCTTTCTGGAAGGCACCTAAAACACTGAACTTGTGTCACTGAGTTTGTACAGCATTAAGTGCTGATAAACAACCCATCCAGGATGCAGGGCGATTCACAACTTACACGAGTTTTTGTCACTCTGACATACACTATCTGTGCAAGAGTAGTTTCCAGACCCCATATTCCAACAGCTTCTCAGGTGTACTAGTGAGTGTAATGTGACATCCCACCCTTAAAACCACTTTCTGCAGAATTACATTAAACCCCTCTGCCTGACTTGGCACCGAGAGGTTTTTAAGGTGCCACTTCAGAATGTCTGTACCCTCGTGTTTTTAAGATATATCTTTTACTAGAAAATCTTAGCTAAGCAAAGTTATCAGAGAGAGGCATCTCAGCCATCCTGAAGTGGGAGGAGAAAAGTACCTGTTTCCAGTGTTTACACTTGATACAAAGCAGGAGACTCCGCCGCCAGTGCCACTGATTCACCTCCAGCACCTGCTTTACTTTGAAAAGTGCATCCACCTGCTGTGCTTCCCCAGCTACGGGAAGCAGGAGCACTCTTTGCTGAAATTAATTAACATGAGGAGCAGAAATTTATACATTACTTAATTAATTTTCAAAATGCTATGTTACCAGGAAGCCCAAAGAATGTTTGTAAAGAGTAGATCTCTAGGAAATAAGAATATACACAAAGAGAGACCATTCAGGATTACAGCTCCTGCCTGGCATCACATACTGGAGCATGAAGGTGCACTTGACGGGCTGGGACAACTTTAACAGCTGCACAGTAATTCTGTGAGCCTAGAGCACACAAAGGAGGGGTTCTCAGGAGTCCTCATCATTAACTGTGATTATAAACATATGGTTGTGTCCTAACACTTGTAAATAATTTTTTAATTCTAGAAAGCTGGTTTTTTAGTTATTCATTTAAACATAATAAAATGCATTTTATTGTCACTGACCTATTCTCTGGTAATGAAAGACACGCCAAAGTGAGCTGGGAAATGCTGGTGATCCTCCCTCCAGGCAGCACTGCACTACCCACTTGGGACGCTAGGATGGCTCCTCGTCAGACTTGATGGCCAACAAAGAGCTTGCTTTAAGTTGTTCTCCCTTGAGCCCCACCACTCACAGCAGCACCAGGTGGAAAACTCGAGGTGTTAGTGGGAAGACGCTGGGGTGGGGTCTCACAGTGACTCAGTGGGTTGTCAGAAAGAAGCAGCAAATAAGCCACCACACTGGGCTGGGGTCACACTGGCAGCATTCCCACACAGCCTCCTGGTCCGCAGCCACAGCCATGGCACACTAGGACAGCCTTCAAGCACTGGGCTGGAGGACAGGAGACAGCTGCCTTTGCTCCAAAGAAATGCAAGATCAGAGCTTCTTATCAGCATAACTCACCAGCACAACTGTTGTTCATTGCAAATCATGTACTGCATTCTCTCAGTCAGACTCCCTAAGGACAAAGGTTCATATGTTTCCTGGCTTTGCAAATCATGTGGGGAGCTGGAGGAAGGGGGACTAATTATTTGGAATATTGTCTGTTTGAAAGAAAGCCATTACCTTTCCACTCTGCCATGCCCAAGGCTGATGTGGGTCCCCATGCTCTGACACGTCTGCAGCTCCTTGCTGTCCATGACCACAAGTAGGAGGGGTGCACCCACAGCCGGAGACAGAATGCCAAGGAGCTCGGCACTGAGAGTGCATTATTTCCAGAAACTCATTTCCAGTCTAAGAAGAATACCTGCTCACTGTAACTTCTCATCCTCCCTCCCAGCTCCTGTTTTTTTGCTTCCTAACCTATTTCTCTGTAAGAAAGGAGAAAGGAGAGAGAAAATGTTTCCACAGCAGATGTTCTGCAGAGCTCAGCAGAAGCCTGCATGGCTCCAGACACAGCTCCTGACTGTCAGGCAGCACAACCACCATCAGCCACCCCAAAACAGGACCTGCTGCTGACAGCTGCTGGTAGCAGCCAGGGGCTGGACATTGGGTACTTAATTTTAACTTTTCATTAAACCAATCTCTGCAGACTGTCTAAAAGCTGTCCTCATTCAAACACAAGCTCTCATCAGTCCCATCTCCAGGCCGCTCAACAAGTTCTCATGTGTTTCAGCAAAGCAGAGCAGCACATAGCTTTGGCTAATAATGAACAAACTCTACAAGGGATTTCTCATCACCAGAAGGTATCTGCCCAGCACACTGACAAATGAAGTGGAAGCAGCATCCATTTTGATAGACAATTATCAGTGATGCAAGCAAATGTTTCCCCTCATTTTACCAGACTTTTCCTCATGGTCTTTCTCAGGTGGCTCTTACCAATTCACTTCAGATGTCATCACACTGGAATCAAAGCAGTCAGGTTTGGCTTGGATGCTGTAGAAGATATGTCTTAGTGGGATGTATACTAACCCCATGGTGAGCACCTGGAGGTGGAGTAGAAGTGGCCATATCTGAAGAGCCAAAATGAGCAAGACACAGTAGTTTTAGATACCTTCCTTAGCAGGTCAGCCCTCCGTATCTTAAACTCTGTTCTGTTTGCAGCTGAGCACTCTCGTAAATAACTGGGGAAACAGCTGGAGAGTGCCAGGCTTGCTTGAAACTGACTCTAAGCATGTTCATGATCTGGCAAAAAAACAAAAAGCCAAACTTGAAGCACGGTTCATCTTCTGCTCAGTTCTTACCCAAGGATTTCAGAAGTGTGGCCTGAAAGAAATTTTGTGTGTGGTCTCAAGATTTTATTGCCTAGTTGTAATTCAGTAAGAATTCTGTCCTATGGGACTTTGACCATTCCAAACAAACCCCCTAGATCCTGGGTCCTGATAGAATGATGCAAAGTGGCCAAATTTGGTAATGGATAAAGCTGGGACATACCATGGTCTTAGCTACCACTGAAGGCAGATTTGAAGGTTATAATGGGTTGTGATGAAACAACCTCTTCAGACATTATAATTTAGAGAAGAGCTCAGGCAGTCTTAAATTACTTACAAGATACTACTGACTTCTACTGGCCCTGGAAAAGAACAGAGCAGTTCTATGCAGGCATTTCTACTTTTCCCTCTTGGCTCATAAGCAAGCCTTGGAGAAGGATGCCAGAATCAGACAGATATGCAGGTGCAGATATACACAGGTGCTCTGAATCTCAGCATTATGGCAGGAAGCTTTTTGTTCTCCCCATGTTCTGACATCACAGCTCCAAGTCAGGTGCACCAGCACACTCTGCAATGCCTGGTGAGAGCTGGGTACCTCAACAGGGGTCCACAAATGTCTACAGCATCAGGAGAAAGGAAAGACACAAGGGCATTTTAATAATGGTAGCAAGCCTGTGACAACCTGAGATTACCCTCAGGATGTTTATTGGCTCCTGTGGGTATTTAGCATGTTCAAATGTTTCACTGCTCAGCCTGCAGCTGCATAGTGGTTTAAGCACCTATAGCACCACTAAGGCAGTATTTAGGCACCAAAATCCCTTTGCTGCTGTAACCCATAATGCCGGCACTCAGTTCCTGGGACTATTAGATGTCAGCTGCAGCTTTGATTTACAAACTGCAGTCCTTCACATCAGTTATCGACCTGCATGTCTTGCCCTTTCCTCGCCTGTGGGTACCATCCCTATCATTCACGACAGAGCCGATCTCCCGATCAGAGGGATTTTCAGTGCCACTGATTTTCAGTGCAGAAGCCGAGTGATCGCGCCTTACTGCTGTTTGGAAGCAGCAGTCAGGTTCACCCTCCCGGTCACAGGCGCTCTGGATGCATGGCAGTGACCTCCTGTCACCTTTACCTTTGCGTGTCCCTCGGGCCGGCAGTAACCGAGCGCTCCGAGCGCTCTGCAGCCTCCGCGCACCCCGGCTCTCGCACCGACGGACCATGAGCAGCTGCTGCCACCCTCAGGTCACCCTTCCAGGAAACATCGCCTTCTGCCTTTGCCGGCTCTGAAACAATATGAAATTAAAAGTGAACACAGCAAAGCTGCCGGATGCTAAGACTCTCCCACCTTATTGGCACGTTGGCAATGCCTGCTGTGGATGCGTCAAGGCTCTAAAATGCTCTGTGTAAGAGCAGGAGTGGAAGCATCTCTGACATGGATGGCAGGAGGGGCAACAGGGTCATAGAATCATAGAACTGTTTAGATTGGAAAGACCTCCAAAATCATCAATTCCAACTATTAATCTGGCACTGCCAAGTCCACCACTAATCATGTCCCCAAGTGCCACTGCACCACTTTCCCAGGCAGACTGTTCTAGTGCTTGAGTCTCTTCATACAACTGAGTTTCAGGTCCTGGAATAGGGCAGCAGTGAAGATCTGCAGCCAGGGAGCAGCACATAGTCCCTCTCTGCTGCCCCAAAGCCTCCCAGCCCAGCATACCTGGGCAACCAGCCAGGCAGCTGCATCAGGCCTGCAGAAACACATAGCTCAAAACAAGTTGTGCCTGCCCCAGGAACGTGATACCTGCAAGGACTGGAACTGCAAGAGGGAAACTGGAAACCAGAGCTACAGAAAGAGGTGGCCTGGAGTCACCTAAATTCTCCACTTGCAAACCCGCAGGCAAATCCTTGGCTGGATTTAGACACACACCCTTACGCTTTCTTCCCCAGCAGTAGCAGTGCGTTTGCAGCCAGACCTGCTGCTGCAGCCAAGGCTGGAGAAACGTGCTGCATCAACCAATCCTAATTGCTTTTTAACAAGTATTTTGCTTGCATTTATACCACCAGGCACCACATACATGAGGCTGTACCAGCTGAGGGGCATAGGCCTTTATACAGGGGAGACAAGAGAGCAATGTGAGGGAACTGCCAGTGCTGCAAGGCAGGGTGCTGTTCTGAAGGTAGACAGTGTCCCTCTTTGCTTCCAGGGCTGCCACATTGCAGGAGGAGGGATGAGCTTGGTGGAGCAAACTTGGATTCTGGCAGTCCTTTGTAGCCAGGGAGTTGGCTTGTACAGACTAGCCAGTCAAACAAAATACAATTTTGAAGGTGGGAAATATCTTCGCTCTCTGGCTATACCTGTGGTCTCTTCACCCCTGTGATATTTCTGCAACTCTCCCAGGGAGAGGAAAAAAATTGTCTAGAGACCACATTTATTGGCACATCTAAGTGCAGAACTAAATAAGCCACGTCCCGGAGGATGTTTTATGTCTTCTTGACTGTTGATAAGGATTTTTCTTGGAAGGTTCTTTCCAATGGCTCCTTGCATGCTGAAGTAGGGGACAAGCAGAAGTTATTTTCCAAACAAGTTTTGTTCATGGGAGTGTCAAGTGCAACAATATTTTCATCTCCAGCGTGTTTCTTCCCTTTTCATATTTTTTCTGTTGGATTTTGAGCCCATCATAGCTTTTAGGAAGAAAAGCTCTAGCAAGGTAATTTCTGGACTGTGTTTAGCTTTCAAGTCAAAGTTGACATTTCAGAACTTGCAACAATTCAGCAGTTTCTTAAAGAGCTTTTCAGACCACTAAAGTTTGCAACATCTTTGGGAGGACATATACAGACTACTACTGCTTTTATGTTTTTCTTTATTGCACAGCTGTGCAAAACAACATATTGTGTCAATGGACAGACAAAGAATAGAGTCACTGCTAAAAGCAACCTCAGGAAAGCTGGGGCTACAATTTCCATTGGCTCTTTGATTTAGATAACCTTCCACTGTTAATCTGCACATTGTAGGCTCCTCAGGAAACAGTGGCTTCTGGAAGCTGCCACCACACAGTCAGTATAAGACCTCACAACTCTTTCCAGGCTGCTGATTTCATACTGGTGGTATTGAGTTTTCCTCCACAAAACAGAATTCCTTAGTCATACAAGATTTTAAAATCTCACCATTCCTGAGCAGATTCTGTTGTTCTACGTCTATCACAAGTTTTAGATCCCATGGAGCTCTTGACAATAGTCAGTGACCATTAGTCAGTCAGACCTCGCAGATCTGTACTTTCTCCATATTCCTAACAAGTCCAGGAGGACACTTGCATTGGAAGGAGTCTTTGGAGGTTATCTAGTTCAACCATCTACTGAAAGCAGGGTCAGCTTCAACATTAGCTCAGGTTACTCACGATTTTGTTCAGTTTTGAAAACTGCTAAGGATGGAGCTTCCACAGCCTCCTGGGAGGCCTCTTTCAGTGCTAATCTCTTTTGCTATTTTTTTGTTTCGTTGGCTGGTTTGGGGTGGTATTTTGTTGGTTGGGTTTTTTGTTGTTGTTGTTGTTGTTGCTGGGGGGGTTTTTTTGGTTGGTTGGTTGGTTGGTTGGTTAGTTTGGTTGGTTGGGGTTTTGTTTGGTTTTAATTATTTTTATTTATATCCAGTCAGATTTTTTAATTCTAAAGTCAATAACTGTCTTCTCTTACCCTTTTGTTGCACACCTCTGATAAGAGTTCAGATGCGCCTTGTCTCGAAACCACAGGTCAGATTTTTGATCTCCCCCATATGTAGCCAAGTGTTGCGGAGAATTTGATTAATTTATACCACTGCTCTCAGATGAAAAGATATTAGTTGCACTTATGAGGTAGTGCATATATACTAAAGACAGCAACTAAAAGTCAAAAACATTTGCTAATTTGGAATGCATCATTAAGATAAATGATACCAGATTTCTGTATATGTAGAAAGCACAAATTCTATTCACATCACCTGCAACACAAGTTATTCCCAGGTCGCTGTCCATCCTCTTAGCTGGTTGAAACAAGGTAAGAGAATACGTGTTCACACAAGATTTCACAGTGATGCACATGTACAAGGCTGTCAAATGTTCACAAGGCAGCGCTAATCCTGAACACCTTGCCTCTTGCAAAGCAGTATCTGTCCCTTAAGAGGTCATGCTGCAATGAACATTGAAAACTTTTTCACCTGGACCAGACTTTCAAATTTCCGGTGATTCACAAATCAATAGCAAAGAATTCTCTGACTCTGAAAGCTTACAGATTTGAGCTGAGAGGAAACAATCTCTTTGTCAGTGACTGCATGGCTGTATTGGGTTTGAGTGGCAAGACTTTGGTAGCAGGAGGGCTACAGGGGTGGCTTCTGTGAGAAGCTGCTGGAAGCTTCCCCCATGGCCAGTAGAGCCCAATGCCAGCTGGCTCCAAGACAGACCCACCGCTGTCCAAGGCCGAGGCTGGTAGCAATGGTGGTGGTGCCTCTGGGATAATGTGTTTAAGGGGCAAGGGAAGAAGGGGCAGGAACTGTGGAACACCAACTGAAGGAGAGGAGTGAGAGTATGTGAAAGAAAGTGGCAGAGCAGGAGGGGAAAGAGGTACTCCGGGTGCCAGAGTAGATTCCCCTGCAGACCCTGGTGAAGACCTTGGTGAGGCAGCTGTGTCCCTGCAGCCCATGGAGGTCCATGGAGGAGCAGAGACTCTCTGGAAGCCCATGGAGAATCCTAGGCTGGAACAAGGGGATGCCTAAAGGAAGCTGTGACCCTGTGGGAAGACTGAGCTGGAACAATCTCCTGGCAGGACTTGTGGGAGCTATGGGGAGAGGAGCCCATGCTGGAGCAGGTTTGCTGGCAGGACTTATGACCTGCAGGGGACCCATAATGGAGCAGCCTGTTCCTGAAGTACTGCACCCCATGGAAGGGACCCACTCTGGGGCAGTTTGTGAAGAACTGCAGTCCATGGGAAGGATTCACATTGAAGAAGTCTGTGGAGGACTGTCCTGTGTGAAAGACTCACATTAGAGGACACCATCTTCGGCTCTGTCTGCCCTGTCTTGGTCCTCCCTCCTACCATCCCCTTGCTCCCCTAAGTCCCCTCCACCTCCTTTTCTCTCTCTGTGACAATCCTGTTCTTACTGGATCCTTATCGCATAACACCTTGGCTCTAGTATTACTGCAATGACCACATCATTTTTCCTCCTAGAGGTGGATGGGATGTTGGCTGATTTAGGGCACAGATGAGAGGGTTCCTTGCTGTCAGCTGCTGCATTGTGCCCTGCCCAGCAGAGAGCAACTGGAAACAAGAATTACAGAAAGAATCTCTTGAAACAACTCTCTTCAGACCGCATTCAGTCACCCTATGGGATGTGGGGTATTCAGGGCCTGATCACAGGTGAAAGCTCTGAGGGAATGCAGCTTGCTCAAACTGGTAAAACTGTGCAGTTCTGAGTCTGATGCACGCCTGGTGGGGAGGGAAATCAGGAGACATTTAGCTACTCAAAAGAAAGAAATCTTTATCATACATATTCCTACAGCTTGTTTTTTGCAAATATTTATAAACTGGTGCAGAACAGCAGGGAAACAGTGAAAAACATGCTAATACAGAAGTAATGCCTTTTCCTCCTATCACTTCCCACCTCTATTTTAAGTCCTAATCCAAAATACGAAGGCAAGAAGGCAGCTCAGCAGAAGGGTTTCCAGTTCTGAAATAAGGACAAAAAACCCCTGTTTTCTCCTTCCCACAGTCTTAGGAACAGACCAGCCATTTTGGCTGAAGCTTTTGCCACAAGACAAACGTAAATCAGCCTGGCAGCACAAAATTGATGGGGGAAAAATTTCGTCCAAATGGGAAAAGCTTCAAAAAAGAAAAGGAAGGAGAAAAGTGCTGTATAGGACAAAGTGCTCTCAGCCTTAGCATTAGGAAGGACTGCTAACCCCTTCTACATTTGTAGAACATATATCAAATATGACATTGGCATGAGCAACCCTCAAAGGTTCACCTACTTAATGATTTGGTGATCTCATTTAGATTATAGGTCTGCAAGGTTTTGGATAAGCCTTGACTCGTACACAGAACTCTGTTGACTCAATGAGGCTGTGGAGGTCCATGTTTCCAAACAGCTACAGGATAGGATGAAAACCCCCCAAAAGACAACATCTTTCAGCTGGAGGGAGGAAATTTCAGGCTGCACTTCTATTGTTTAGCATACCCTATCCCTCAAAAGGAACCTTGAAAAGTCAAGGGTCAAGAGGGAACTCACTGTTATGTGACATAACTCACACTCTAAAAAAATAAACCTGGGCCAAGGCAGTCATGAAGAGAGGGAAAAGATTTTCAGCTAATTGACAGAAAATACCCAAATATCTGGCTAGTACGGGCCCAGGCTTTTGTCACAGTGACTGACATTTTGCCTATTTGGAAGGAAATGAATTGGAGGAGACTGAAGAGCATATGTTGTCAAGTGGGTGTAAATCAAACTAAGCAAACAAAAGAGTACAGGGAGGACTCAGGCTGACATCAAGGCTGAAAGAGAACAGGAGAAAAGGCTGGAAGCAGAAACAGCCACAGAGGCTTTTAGGCAGACATTTCCTTCAAATTGGCTTGTATTCCATGCGTTGATGAAAAGCCCAGTGAAAGGTAGCAGCAGCCAGTGTACCTAACAGGGAGGTTTCTAGCACAATATTCACAAGCTGGTTGCAGTGTTCAGGATTACTTATCTGGTCCTGACAGGTGCTGCTTGTACAAACATGTGTCACCTTTCAAGAGTGGAACACTGCATCAGATGTTCTAAGTCCTCTGAGTACCTATGCCTCCAAAAGCAGTCTTGCTTTTGTACTAAGTAATAGCACACAAGGTCTTGTTAAAAACAGATTTCAATTCAGCTTATTCTTCAGTTACTCTATAAATACCAAAGTATTTTTTCTCATTGTCCTTTATAGCCCCTGCCCAAGTCTTTTACACATCATTTATTTAAGCCACACATAAACAATCATGATTTACATCAACTTTTGATTCAATGGAAAGCACATGAAAGAACTACTTTCCTTCTGTGTGTTACTTGCCTGCAAGGGCTGGAGTATGTCTTTCCAAATTCCTGGTAGGAACCCCAGGCAATTGTCAAAGCTTGTTTCATATTTTGCATTTTAAGAAATTCCCATGATTTTATTCCATTACAGAATCATTCAGTCACCATTTGGCACCTCTCTGTACCAGATGACGAGTGAAAGAATTTTATGAACTCTGAAAAAGGCAAGTCCCTTAACTGGACTTGATGTCAACCTCTTGTCAGAATGCAAGATATATCTGTGACAGTTGCTATAAAAACTTGGATGACACCCAAATCTTGTTACACAGTTCCTTGTCTGACAATAAGTGGAGTTATAGTTCAGCTTGCTATTCTGCAACTGAATAATGATAAAGGGTCACCATCTCAATGACAAGAAAACCTGAGCCAAGATGGTTAAAAGCTGAATCAACAAAAACGGTCATATGAAACCAGTTAAAAAAAACCCTGCTGCAGTATATGGAAATAAATAAAACACCACTCCTTCTGCTTTTTAAAATCAGGGTTGGTCTCCGGCAGGAACATGCAGTACACTTGTCTCTCTGGCAGCATGCCCTGTACCAGAAGTAACTCAATTTCTCTAAAATCTCCTCCTCCCATCTAAGAGCTGGCGAGGAACAAACACAATATTGATTGCTGAATCTGAGGACTGGATGACAGGCCTCCCTGCCCACTGTGATTGAGACCTGCAGCAGCTGCTCTAAGATTAGCAGACCATTCCCTAGGAACACGGTCTTCTGACAGGGTGAGCACTCCTCTCTGGGCCCACTGGTGCAAATCAGATCAAATCAGTGTCATTCCAGGCAGAGCCCTACAAGAGACTCAGTTCAGATGGAGCACACCCTAACTTGATAGACCTCAATATCTCACACCTATAAAGGCACCAAGATTTTTAGCTGGCACAGCACTCACCACTTGCTGCCCCAGGCATACCTCCATGCTGAACCTGTAGCACTAATAAATGTCAAGTACTGGAAATATTTATTTATCATTTATTGAAAAAATAAGCTGCTTGTGATTGTGCTTACACCTGTAGTATCTGCTGCTCTTCATGGTGCACTGAAGAAGCACCATTTGAGTGCAGTGAACACCTGCATCCTTCAAAAACTGAAGAAGGCAACAATATTAATCAATACCTTGTATTTCAAGCCTTGCACTAGACCACATCCCTTCAACAGCCCTTGCCTTCCCCTTTCAGCAGTGCAAGTCTTGGATCTAGGAGACTAGGACTGATTGATAGGACCATACAACATAAACTACATAGTACTTTACAGCTGACATCATTGGCAGTGAATCCAAAAGCCACATCTGAGACCATCTGCTAGACCAAGTATCAGGTCCTCCTGACTTGCTTTTCAGCACCATTTACCTCCCCATCCTCTTGGGTTTCACAATTGTTAAGAGAAGGGGCAACATGACATTGGTGAAGACTTGAAATTCTCAGTCAACTGTGAGATCAGGGTAAATTTATCACAGGGACTTTTCCTAGAGATGTTTTTCACCTATGGTGAAGAAATTCACGTCCACTTTCTGCAGTCTATATGAAAACACTGATTATATACTATGATTACACGAGCAGGATGGGCTGGTCTCATTTTGAAGGCTGTTGCAGACTACTGTGGAAGAATCACATATGGCACAATATGAGAGTTTGTATTCATGCTTCCTATATTTTCCACAACCTATTTTTCCAGTGAGAAGCATAATTTTTCAGGATACATCAAATTTCAGAATCAGATTTTTCAAACTGCATCATGCGTAATGCCATGTGTGACCTGTTATTTGGGTAATATTATCTTACCCAAACAACCAAGAAGCACATGTGAAACACTTCCATCATGCCCTGAAGTCATGACAGGTTAACGAGAAGGGCACATTTGGGCCACACCATGGCTGGGTGGATGTTGGAGAAGCTTTCCATGAGCATCACCATGCAGCTGCCACTGCCAGAGATGTAGGGCAGCCTGGCACAGCAGGACACAGACAGGGAATCATACTGAAGCTGTAACTGGCTTTGCATGTTTGTATAGGCTGCTTTGGCCTTCTTAACCTCGAAGTGACATTAATTGTGTGATAGCCCATTTTCCAGTAATCCCTCCCAGAACAAATATCTGAGCCTGGATCACCTTCACACTTACAACAGGGTGTGTCCAGTGGCTCCTCTCCTCTGGCATCCTGAGAGCTCCATGGTGGTCCACCACCAACTTTTAACTTACTTATTTAAAAACTGTCAAAATGAAACTACCCCGGAGGCCAAACAATAAAAGGGCTTCTCTGTCAGACCTGTGTTCAGCCAGCATGCAGCTACAGGTGTATTGTGCAGGGTGGTGCATGACATAACAGCAAGCAGGGTTGTCTGAGAGCAAGACTCGACAGGTAAGGGGAGAAGGCCTTTCGAGGTACTCCTGAGGGCCTGCGTTCAGCAGAGCAGATGAAACGTGGCCTGGTGTGGATGGCAGAGCAAGCTTCTCTTATATGCCCAGCTTTCCTCAACAGCACTGACAGCTGGTTTGCTCCAAACCAGAGGGGGCTTGTGTGTGTTCGGTGGAGATAACCATGGTCTCACAAACAAATGAGCAATGGAACCAAACTAGTATACACTTGTTGGTGCACATGCAAGAAGCCACATACGAGGTCAGCATCACCAGAGAACACAGGCCAGTCTGCTTCCTACAGACAGTGACAGGAGCGAACTTAGACAATTACAGGCAGCTCACATTTAGGTATAATCACTCTCAAATAATTATTAATTACAATAATCATCATTATACAGATTCACTAGAATCTCTTTGAGTTACAAAGCTGCAAACAAACCTTGCCCTTGATAAGTAAAATAAGCTGTGGGAACTTTGTCTAACAGTGAACAGACACCATAGCAGCACAGTGCCTGGATAAGTGTGACTGCCACACTGCCAGTACACAGGCTCT
Organism: Grallaria varia; assembly: GCA_013396735.1. NCBI lineage: Eukaryota > Metazoa > Chordata > Aves > Passeriformes > Formicariidae > Grallaria > Grallaria varia. The sequence continues at coordinate 179,968 of VWZG01003983.1, forward strand.
CTAACAGCCAGCCCAGATGTTAAACAATAAAACTCTACATATTAGCATAATTTAATTGCTACCAAGAACACAATTTGCATACCAAAAAGATGTTCGGAATTGCTGACTTTCTCAATCATTCTCTCACTTTGGTCTTCATTATTTTCTGGTGTCATTCAGCATTTAGAGTAAAAGGAAACTCACAAAACTCTCTGAAATAAATGTGGATAGTAAAGAGAGGTCAGTGCACATGTCTATCAGTTCCCAAACTACATCAAAATGTCAGAAGAATGTTTGATGGTGGGTTAGGATGGACTCTGAGCTCAGTGACAGTCTAGGGAAAAAGGGAGCATTAACTGATATAACATGGAGAAGAAACCAATTTCAACTGTTTTCTAAAAGTTGGTTGGGCTTTTAGCCTCTATTGTCACATGTACCAAATATCAAGAGGTTGTACATCATGCGACATGATGCAGGATTACCACAATGGAGCCTTTGCTTAAGGTCTTTCAAATTCTGTAAGTTTGTAATATTTCAGAAAATTATCCAATCTTCTACTCTTGTGTGCCTTTCAAAGCGCTTCACTTAAAAGCTACAAACTGATTTCAAACATTTATGTTTTCAAAGAAGAAGGAGAAGGAAAATATAGTCATTAAAAATATACCATAAAAAACGTTCAGTACTCCAGTGTTTGGCAAAAAGTGTCCTTAAAAGGAGTTAACAAAAAGTAGATAAGCCCATACTGTATACATCTGAGAAATACATTTTATTTTCCCAAGTAAAAGCAACAGGATAATTTCAAAATATTTTGCCACAGTATCAAGATGTGGCCTCAGATTTTTGGACTTTAGTGATTATTGCTCTGAATTTCATCAAATTGTAAATTCAAGGGAAAAAACCATCTACCTTGTTATAAAGCTGCATTTATGCAGACACATAACTTTTCATTGTCATAATAAAAATCCAACCAGTTTTGTTAACAGCATATGCCTGCATATAGCATTGCCTAATCTTATAAAATTTGGCTGAAGAGCTGCCAGCTTTACAAGCAGTAAATCATTATGATCAAATGGAAACTATAAACCAAAGTAGGCCAAAGTAGGAACGTGCATAAAAACAGTCTTATTAATTACGATCTCAAAGGAACAGAAAACTGGAAAGCAAAGTTAGTTTTAAAAATCTGTATTATAATTACAGCAAGTATGATTAACTTAGCAATAACTGTAACTCTGTATAAACAGCAGGAATCACATTTATCCAGAAAACTCATGAGAGACACACAAAATGGAACTAAGCAAAAAGAACAAAAGGTAACTGCACATCAGTTATTTACTAGACCTATGACCAGGAGGATGCAAGTGGCAGGGAAAGGCACTTAAGTTTTATTTGGTGGAGAAGTTGAATTGGTTACATTCTGGAAAATGAAAGAAGCGTTCTCTTTTATCCTTTCAAGGAAAGGATCATCAAGAGTCTGATGTTGCCCAGAGAAATGTTTCCATTGCATCAACTGTGACATGGAGAGTGGTTTCTTTGAATTAGGCATCCCATGGTTTTGTCCAAGCTGGCAACTTCTAGATACAGAAGGTTTTTCTGAGCAAGTATCTGAAAAAAATGATGCAGTAAACTAGTTAGAGAAAACTAAGACAAAAAATTTCAGCCTGAATCAATAAGCCAGTTGGTGGTAAGAAGTGAGAGAAAATAGAACAGCATAAATAATACTTCTGTGTCAATGAAGCCCAAACACATGTATCCACAGTAAGAGGAGGAGGCTGTTTCTTGCTCCATCATTGAGTTTATCAAAATCACCATATGCTAGCATAAAGACAAATCCTTTTACACATGGATGGGAAAGGAAATATCTTACCTGGCAATATCCATTCCTTTGTCTTCCTAATTCTGTGACATTTGGGCTGCTCCCATTCTTTAAGTAAACCTGAATCTAGATGTATGTTGCAGCAAAATTCCCACTACCTTCAATTTCCTCCCAGAGGAATCATTCCAGCCAGCTAAGAATAGTTTAAGCAGCTATTTCATTGACTCAGCACACTAGATCTGTACACTCTGTACATCCAGATTATGCCAAGTTCTTCAATATACATAATGCTATAGATCACAGTAAGGAAAGACTATTGCTGTGAAGAACAAAGAGATGAATTCACTTTCAACAAAGGATCCTAAAGCCCCAAACTACCAGGTCATTGCAGGGCAGGTCACACACTGATGGCTTTATGATTCATCTGATGCATGGGATAAATGAACAAATTTTTGGATGGAAAAAAACTGCATCACTGCTGTTACTGGTTTAAAACTTGTCATCAAATACTTTCACAGCAGTGTTATGCGCTCCTTAGGAAAGACCAGTGATGTGAGTAGCATGACTCAGAGTATTCCTGAGTTTTTTGAAAGTTCTGGAGTGTTCATAAAGACTCATATATGCATGACGTTCTTTTTGACTGATATATGATGTGCCTTTGAAGTAGAATTGAAATACGTTCTTTTATTGGCCAAAAGAAAATTTAGAATAGATGCATGTACAGATTCTGCCTTCCTCTCTTAAATTATAATATGATCAGGTAAAACAATAGGCTTACAGTTTTGTAACTGATCTGAAGGCCAGCAGAATAGCAAGCAACACATCTGCATTACCCATACACACAGGAGTTTGGTCAAGAATATCCAGTCTTACTGGTGTACATCTAATGGAGATCATTATGAAAAGCTCACATGTTGTGAAGCCTGTATTACATTGTTTGGTTCCTCTTTAGTTTGTCTTTTGAATCATACTTGCTAGAAATGGAGGAGACAAATCAGTGAAAGTTCTTGGCTTCTCTGTGCACCAGTATCTGTCTCCAGTAACCTGGAATCTGGTTTCCTGATGCAGTAATTTGACAGTTTTCTGTTCTCAGGAAAGGCAGTGGTAGCTGCATTCTGGGGTGATCAGACTGAAGACAATGACTCAGAGCAATTTGACTAGGGAACCAATGAGCCAGCTTGTTCTCTGCTCTTTAGAAAATCAAACCTTCCCCTCACTCTATCATTACCACCACTTAAGTCTAAGAATGGCCTTCAAGCTTTTCCTGGATTTACTGCCAAAAGTTTCTGTTCATGGGGATATAACTGCCCTTAAGGAAGTCCTGGTTACAGAATCCAAGAGATCAATGCTGTGGTTAAATTCATGGAACCAATACGTGTTCAAAGCATAAGATAAGCAGTCAAGAGTATTAAGACAATGGCTAAATGCTAATTAAAATCACATGCACCAGTGTTCATCACAGTAACAAACACAAAGTTTCTTTGGATTTCTGCAGTCCAGGAGCTGTACCTGCCTCACTGCACACCACTGAGAAAATCTGGTTAACATTTAACACAAAAGGTGCCTTTCCCACACAGGTCCTGTAATAGTACCTATGTGGAAGCTGGTATATTTTAGAACATCACTTGCGCATGCCAAAACAGAAGGTCTAATTTTTCAATCATTAAAGAAAGACACAAAGATGATTTAATCAGCATGTGGAACAAACTAAAGGAGAAAATAAAATTCTTAAGGCTACAGAAGCCCTGTGCTTTCACTAGCCAAGTCCTCCTTATTTTGGGTAGAATGAGATGAGAAAGAAACAGAAGTCTAGCCTATTATTTAGGAACATGCAAGCCATCAAGCAAAATAGTCTCATGTTGCATCCACGTTACTTTATTTCTTGCCCATGTCTATTGAGAACATACCCTTTTGTTACACATTTCTTGAGTTCTTTTTATTGAGGTGTTTGTGTGCATTTAGAAGACTATCAGTATCGGTACCTCACTATCACACCCATAAATAGGTGGGCATTTCATGCCCAAAGGAAAGAAACAAACCAGGGTAATAGACACTCTTTCCATTAAGAAACTTGATGAGCTATAAAAATTAAAATGGATAAGATGCAAACATAACTTATGAGAATTTATATTTTTTAATCCTTCTTCTAACTTAAACCTACATATATACCTGTATACAGCAAGGTATGAAAACAATTTTGATACGCCAAAGTGACAGAAGACAGATTCCTACAGAAAAGATAGAGGCAAACACTTTCAAGCTGTCTTTACAACTGCCAGAGAGTTTTCTCAAATAACTATTTTAATCATCCTGCACCAGCTTTAGTTAATAGCTCAGAAATGAACACTTATATACAGTGAGCTGGTGCAGATCTTCATCTGGTATAGCTGTCCTCATATAACCTGCTTCTTAACTAACACTTACCAGCTACTCATTACTGTCCTTAATATTTAGAAACAGAACACCATATTGTGTCATTTATTGTAAGGAATCATTAGTTGAGCTGGACATAGCTAATTCAAATTAAGAGGCATGATAAATGAACTGGTTGCAACTACAAGGAATTAATCTTTTCTCCTCTTAATTTTGTCAAGAGCTCCTATGGATTAGATAAATCAGCCAATATCTGAAAGATCCCATAATGAACTTCATTATTTAAATCTTATTTTACTGAGCATCAAGGTTTTCTCCAGAGACAGACTATATATTCAGAATGAATTCCTCAGCAATGGCCAGAGATAATGAAAAACAAACTCACTTTGATGGTCAGTCTTTCCCAAACAGTCGCACTCAAGCAAGTCATGAGTAACACAGCTGGAATCTTCATGAAGAGTAAAAAGATTTTTCAGTTCCTCAATGGAAAAATGGATGTGTTCAGATGTCTTGGAAAGGTCTACAACTGCCCCAGAAAGGTCTTGTTTGCTGATCTGTCTTTGATAAATCTTTTCTTCTATTGAGCCTGTATTGGAAAGAAAAAAAAAATAGATAAATTGGGATAAATTTTGACCAGTATTTGCAAAGAAGTCAAATCTATTTCTTGATAATACACAGGAAATGCTAAACCACTATTCTGAGTTATTTAAGCCAAAGCAAAACAAAGGCAAATGAATCAACGTGATGTTTCCATTTTAACTGAATTCAGAACAAATAACATATGTTTTTAAAGATCAAATTATTTCCAAAAACACTCCCTCTCCTTCTTTTATGAACAAAATTTCAAGAAGTGTCTCACTGTAGGGCAAGTTTGAGCACCATCTCTGACCTGTGGTTAGAAGCCTGTAGACATGTACAGTATGTTTCTGACCATCTCTCCACACTCTAGCCATTGCCTGAAGAAAGCAAAAAGATGAAGAGCATTAACAGCTTACTACACAATGATACTTGAACTAAAACTTGTAGCCCCAACTGACTGAATTACCAACTCCATTAGCATGTTCAAAAAGACGTTGTCCAAATTAAGCATTCCTCAATAATTGACTGTTTTTATAAGTTTTTTGGTATTAACTGTAAACAGTTTTGAAAATTTAATTTACTTTCTGCCATATATGCTCCCCCTTCTTTCTGTATACTATAGTAGGAAAGTGAGGGTTTCAACTCTTTCATGTCAGAAATCTCTTCTTCATATTTGTTTTCCAAGAACAAACAGCCTTTTAATATTTCAGGAATACTCCTCATTCTCCTCCATCTCCAAAATCGGTTTCTGCCACAACAAGTCTTTAAAAGTGACTTTTAAATTTCTTTTAAATTTGGAAAACTGGTGATTTGCATCTACTTTATTTCTTAAACAAAGAGAATGTAAAATTGAGTACTGCTATATGATTTTTTTTCTAAATTGTATGGGTTGCACCTACATACTGGGTACAAGTACTCACAACATGGTTTGCGGTCTCTGGCAACCTATAGCAATTTTGTCTGACCTAGCAGACTGTTGCAAGCAACAAGACAAGTGACCACATGAGGGTACTAATTCACCCTTGGAAGAGAAGCAGGGCCAAGAGTCAGATCTTATTTCAGGTACTAAGCACACAGCATTACTCTGCAATAAAAAGTTTCTTCCTGAGCTCATAAAAATTTTTTTTAATTGTTATTGCTAAGCACTATGTTAACTGAACACTCTTATGCCAACTAAACAGTCCCTCGAGGCAAACAGTGCCCTTACAAGAACAGCACAGCATTGGCTTTGTTTTCTTTCTTTTGGCATCATTGCCATGTGATTTTCTCATTCTTGTAATTCTGATCAGAATCTCTCCCTTTTTCTCAGGGATTGCAAATCAACATCAACATTTCTTAATATATCTAATCCTGTTTTCCTTTTCTTTTTAGAAACACAGCAACTCTCCAATTAAAAAGATGTCAGGAGAAAAAGAGGATACATGACTCATTACTCCAAAGAAATCAGAATTTAATCTCTTTATATTTTACTGCAAGAGGGCTTCTAATGATCCCAATATATATATGTCAGAGAAATATTTCTTCTTTTCTTCTCAGAAAGAATTTTCCATAAGTATTGTACTTGTCCAGATGCAATGTGGTAATTGGCAAGCAATAAGACATGTAAAGACAGGCAATTCAAAATCAATCAAGAATTCATTTGATGCCCATCCCAACACACATGTTGTTATCAGACCTGAATATCTGTAGCTGGATTCCAGTCGATATCATACAGGATCAAATGAGATGCTCCGACCAGATTCAGTCCTACTCCACCAGCCTTTGAACTCAGCAAAAAGATAAAAGCTGGACTGAATTTACTATTAAAAGAATCAACAATCTGTTGTCTCTGGGAGACAGGAGTATTTCCATCAAGTCTGGTATAAGAGTATCCATAGCGTTTGCACGTCTCTTGTAATATGTTTAATGTCTGAGTGTAGTTGGATACCAGTACGACTCTGTCAAACAGTAAAACACAGTTATCAACTCAGACCTTGGTAAAATTAGAGTCCAATAACAAATTACTGAAGACATCTAAGAAAATAAAATTAAAAGTGAAGCAAAAATTACATGTTAACTTGCAGTTACTTTTACTTCCTAAGAAATAGACATTTCCTATTAATTAGAATCACATACTATGTCTGGGTGCCTTACACCTACTGTCAAGTGTTCAAATGTTAAATAATTAATGTTTCCCTTTGCGACAGAATTTGGCATAATGCACAGATTGCAGGGATTCAGAACCAATTACAAAGATAATTTTTTTAAAAAATAGTTGTTGTTAACACAGCATTTGCAGAGGCTGTTGCAGGAACTAATAAATAATATAAATGACTCCATTTACTGAAAAAGCTACTATGAACTTCTACAGAAAACCTCAGGAAACTCTAACAAACAACACACTGAAAGTCAAGGAGGAAAGTTGAGATTCTTTCCTACATTTTATGACTGAAAAGAACTGGGATGGAAGCTAGTGAAAGATATAAACAATACAGTTTATGGTATTCTATTGTTACTGGTTTAGAAAGCAACATCAGTCTGAAGCCTTACACCCACAAGCAGTGTTAGTGTATTTTCTCTGAAATTTTGCCTAAATAAGTTTCAGAGATCTGCAAATCTAGAATTTCTATCCTCCCAGATATTGAGCATGACTCTACTATGCAGACAAATACCTTGTGAATTTAAGCCATAAATAAAATAATGGGGACAGTCGGGGCATTTTCTGCCAGATCTTGTTTGGAAGTCTTTTGTAATCTAAACTAAGTGTAACAAATTACTCTTTTTTTTTTTAATTTTGATTAAAAACAAGTTCTGAAGAATTAGACAAATAATTTCAGGGAAAAACCAAAATACTAAAATTTTAAAAAGCATGTTAGAATATTTTTATTATTACACTTTACTACTGAACTGCATCCAAGACTTGTTTGTAAAGATGTGGCAAGATTTATCATTTTTTTCTCAATCAATACCACATTCACATCAAATAGAATAAAAACCTCAGAAGAGGGCTGGAATTGAGTCTGTATATTGCAAAAACTATTTAGTACCGATGAGAGCAGAGAAGCAAAAGAAAAAAGAACATGAACAGCACTGAATTAAAGCAACAGCACTTAAAAGTGTAAAATAATGCCTCAACAACAGCTGTAACACAGCAGCTCCTACAGTACTGCTACAAGGAAACATGATTTTTATTGATACCCCTGGTTTTTTGACCTACAAGAAATAAGACCAGTACTTTTAGATATTTAGCTGTCATTGGTTTCAATAGATCCTAGGTGTATCAACTCCAACAACAGGGTCATCTTTCCGATTTGTAAAAAGAGAATATCTTCATAGTCCATTACATGAGTGTCAAGAGATCTGCTGTTACTTTTCACAACTGAATTACATGTCCTTTTTAAGTGTCAATTGAAACAAAAGCTAAATACTTTTGGAACAGCTGGGCTTTAAGGCAAGAATCCATAAAATTATCATGTGACACCAGCTCCTGTGAGATTTCCACAAATCAGCAATTGCACAGAAATTAATCATGTGCATCCTAGTACCCCGTGACAAACAGAGGTTTTCCTACATGCCAGTGGCATTTACCACAGGGGAAATACGCGGCTGCTGTGCAAGTTCATCTGTTGAGATCGGTTGCCCAGAACAGAAAAGGCAGCAAGCAAGTTAAGTGTGATTAAAGAGAAAATAACTTGTAATCTAGTAATGAAAATATTTTAGTGCAATTTAGGAGAGTAATATATCTCCTCAAAGAGATAAAAAATATTGGAAAGTCTCTGTAAGCAAAGGTAATACAGTACAAGGGCTGTAGCAAACTATCTTACTTGCTGGAACTCGGTGTGGAAAATACTAGTATTTGTTTCTAGAAAAACTATGAAGAGCATCTTTGAAAATTATGTCAGTGGCAAGGCCTAGTTTAACAAGAAAGAGCCAGGACTACAATGCATAAATACATTTAGCACTTCTGCAAATAGCTGCAATGCTTTTATTTAGAATGTTACATCCCTATGCATTTGAAAAGCAAATCAATATCCAGCAGGTCACTCCCATTACCTCCCTTCTACCTTTCTTTCACACTTGCCTTTCAGAGGAGCTGAGCTCACAGATTGCAGCTAACAACTTCACCAGCACCTGCAACTTTCCCGAATCAGTTTCAGAGAAAGAGTCCGAAGTATAATCTTGTGGGAAGACATCTATTACACCTTCGTAGAGACTAGACTCATCGTGTCGCTCAGACAGGGGATCACAGCTTTTTTCCTATTGAAAATAAAAGGATTAAAGTTCCATATTCCCTCTAACAGGTTTTTTTTAAACTTTGCTATAATTTTATTACGAAGACAAAAGGAGGCATCAAAAGCTGCCACAAAGTAGTGCATCACATAAGCATGACAACCTCTCAAGACTGCATTGAAAGCAAAGTTTTGAAATACTGAGTGTTTAACTTGGTTTACACCCTCTAAGACACTATTTGGAGCTGAGTAAACAGTTGAAATCTTAAAAGTGAAAAAGGTGTGCAACTTTTCTATTTCAACAATCACACAAATGTATACCCACAGAAAAGACAAATCTGAAGTTTGGGAATGAGGGGGAAATAAATACACTGCTCATTCTTCCTAAATCACATATTTTCCATGAACTTCCTACTCATTCACCCTGTTAAGGAAAATGTTGTCATTAAGATTCAGTTATACAGATGGAAATGAAGAAAAACCAGCATGCAAAACCCATAAAATAGAAGAAATCCAGGTAATATCTTGGTATACTTAGAAAATCAATGTTTCACAGGGAGGAAAAAGCCAGACTACATGCCAAAACCACAATGGCAATAAATGACTTGCACATACAGTCCTTTTCATCCCTTTATGTTCTGAAGACTTATGCTTTTGCATATGAAAAATTTCTAATGTTTAGACTATGAAGAAAAGGTAATAAACTTTATACAGCAGTGTTGAAAATTACAGGGAGGTCTGTGCTGTGGACATTCCTACAAAGTCATGAAGTATGTCTTTTAAGAAAGATTTACAATTCCACCCACCTTATTTGGACTTCAACTAGTGGCCATAGACTATTACCAAATTCTAATTATCATATTATTTACCTACAGGAATAAGAACATTTCCATAGAAATAACAAAGTGTAGTGTGTGATAGGATAGGAGAAGAGGAAATGGAGACATTTGGTACATCTTGAGCCTGCAGCTCCCAGTGTCACTGAGTGTGAGAAAGTGAAATTACCATGTGGATAGGGAGGATTCAGAGGAACCAGCAGACAAAGTGCATACAGTAATCTCTGGTTAACAGTGTTCTTTGTAAAATTCACATTTATATGAATTTTTGCAAATATCTAGAGACAAGATTAAGAGGAAAAATACTTGGGGAAAAAAATACCATAAGGCAATGGGAAACTGATGAGATATCTTCCCTGGGTACATTCAGATTACCTAACATTTTTTTCTGAAAGCAAATTTCCTGAAGAAAGTTATATGTGAGAGTATGGAAATGACCTTATGTAACACGTACATTGACCATAACATAGTTTTAGTGACTTTTGTCGGGCTAATTTCAGGCACCCACCCCTATGCAAAGAGATACCTTTATAGCTTTAAGGAGAAGATATGGATGATTGCAAAGTTTTTTCAAAGCTCCTATACATATTAGGTGAGGACTGTTTTCTAGCCTGCCTTGTAAACAGGACGTAATAACTTGAGAACTAAGTAGTTTTCGATACAATTCAAGTTGCAGTGCCGTAGGTCGGCAGAAGATTATGCTCTCCTTTTTGGGGGGCAGAAATTTGTTTATAACCTCCTGCGTTCGCCTTAGAATAAAGAGTCCAGTGAGGCGTGTGAGTTCTGCCGCTCTTCTTTCTCCTAATTCCTTTTCCTCCTAAAAGAACAAATCACAAAATTAATTATAATTTTGGATTTCATGAGAATAATGTTCTGTATGATTTTAATTAGGTAATTAAATAACTTTTTAAAAGTATGATACCACATTCTGACATGGGACTGTAATGACCAATTCTTCTCCAATTAGTATCACTGCATTAGCTTAGTTCTACATCTGGTTTCTTAAGTCTTAAACAAAGGAAAATAATGTCCCAGATGACATCCAAGGCTTGAATTATATGCTAGAATTTCTCAAGATGCAGTAAAATCATGCAGATTTTTTCAGTGCTGTGGAAAAACTAAGCATGAATGAAATACGGTCACATGGCAATGCACTAGGCATTCTGGGGAATGCAAGTGTTGGAAGAACAATTGTTGCCGCAAGTTAATAGACAGCTGACACGAGGTGATCTCAACATGCGTGTACTCCTTCTGCTTCCTTTGCAGAACAAGTGAATTTATTTCAAATAGGCAGGTGAAAAGCCTCTGCTACTATTAGTAGTCCTGAGCTTCACTTCCTTCCATAGAAAGCAAATTTCACTTTGCTGTCTGTAAGTTTTCTTCAGCATTTTTTCAACAAAGTACCTTTGTTGCTGAAGGTTCTCTTGATCTGACAATTGGTTCCTCATATATCTTCCTGTATGTGGATAAAGACCCAAGTATTCCTGGATTCACAAACTCTATTAACGCATAAAATTCTTGCAAGTCATTTTGGATTGGAGTACCTTGAAAGACAAAAGAAGCATTCAGCAATTTTTTCTTGAAACTGGTGGAAGTACAACCATTGAACGCAGGGTTTAATGCTGACAATGCATTTTGAAAACAGATACTTTGTTTCAATGTGAATCACTCACAGTCCTGCATTGATCTAAAACTTCACCATGAATAACAAGATACTGTCCTCCCAACTAAACAGACTGCACATCTAATTTTCCGACGAAGGAGTTTAAAAAGTCACGTTCCAAATCAATTTTATTAAATAACTACAAAGGAAAACAATAAGCATATCCAAACAGAGTCCTGATTCCCTTATAGAGGTTCCCAGTCTCCTTCCTTGCCCCTGAATACTGACAAATTTTGGTTTTATTTAAAGAACATTGGAAATAACCTGTTTTTACACGACCCAAGATTTCTGTATTTATTTAATCACCATTGCCAAAATTCATATTGATCTCCTGCCATTCTTAGAATATCTTTTTCCTTTACCTCAACGTAACACTACTAGCATAGCAAAATATTAAAAGTAACTATAGATACTAACCAGTAAGGATAATTCTCTTCTCACAAGACAGACCAGTGAGGGCTGTAGTTGTCTTAATAGAGCTGTTTTTCAGACGATGTCCTTCATCACAGATTAGGAGGTTAAATTCTACAGCCTGAACTTGATCCAAAGATCGCAATAGCATCTCATAACTAATTATCATAACTGAATAAAGTGGAGAACCAATGAATTCTTCTACTTTGTGGTCCTGCAGGCATAAAGGAAAATATATCATATAACTATTTCTTTGGAGATCACTCATCATATTCCTTAAACAACCAGTATCTGCAGAAATTTCTTCTAGCATGACACAAGACATTTACTAACTCCTTCATGAGTCCAGATTATTCATTCTTTCCTGATTTGCAAAGGAGATATGGGATCTGATACAGCAATTTAGTTTTACCACTTCATTAAAAGAAAATTTATTATTCTTTCAGGCCTTCAAGTCCTCTGAGACACATTACCGTGAAGGTGAAAAGCACAAGCTTCCTGTAACAGCTTCCCAGTGCTGGCGTTTGGGTAAGCTTCAAGTGAATAATTAAAGCCAAGACAACAAAGAGACATAGGTAATTCCCTGTACATTCACTTTGTGCAGTAATGTGGTCTGGAAGTTACCACATTCTACCAAAATTCCCCTTGTATTTTGAATTGAATATTCTATTATTGAATATTGTATTATATAAATATTATTGAACCTATTGAATATGTTTTAGGTATCATCAGATTCTAGAAGAGTAAAGTTCAGGTTGCTCAGAACTTAGTTGGGAGAGATTCTGTGGGAAGATTTTGTGGAGGGTAAAGGAACTCACAGCACTGTGAGTTTTTCAAGAACATTCCCCTGCAAGCATGAAAACAGTTCATCCCCTTTAAAGACAAACAAGGTAGGTGGAGCAAGAGATTCCCTTGGCTTCACTGCAAGTTTTCACATCTGACTGCAAAGTCTGTCACTGGGAGAAAGTCTGAGAGAACTGGGTTTGTCCAGCCTTGAGAAAAGAAGGCTTAGAGAAGACCTTATAATCATGATCCAGTATTTAAAGGGTGGATATAGCAGAAACGAAGACTCCCTTTTTACAAGTAGTCACATGGAAAAGACAAGGGGTGATGGGTACAAGTTATTCCTGGGGAGATTCCAACTGGACACAAGAGGAAATTTTCCACAATGAGAACAATCAGACATTGGAATAATCTCCCCAGGGAAGTGGTGGGTTCTCCAACATTGTGCACTTTGGAGATTTGGCTGGACAGGCTGCAGGACCAGCTTGTTTTGACTGTGCTTTTGCTGAGAAAGGTTGGAACAGATCACAGAATATTCCGAGTTGGAATGGACCCACAAAGACCATTGAGTCCAACTCTTGAGTGAATGGCCCACAAAGGGATCAAACCCGCAACCTTGGTGTTATTAGTAGCATGCTCTAAACCACTGAGCTATCTCACTGTCCCAGAGATGACCTTTGATGTCCCTTCCAACCTAGCATTCTAGGATTATTCTACGATTAGCTTAGTTACTAGCCCTTAACATTGATGGGTTGGCCAAAAGGTAAGGGCACCCTGGGAATCAGAAAATAGAGTCCCTAACCAGCCCCAGAAAACGTGACTATCTACTGGTAGATTACTAAACCCTGCAATACTAGTCACAAAATGTCTGTGAGCATATCCTCTCCTATATACCACTCAAGCCCTTTTCCTTCAATAAACACAAAGAATTTGCATGTCTATTGAAGGAAATACACACACTGAATAAAAATTCGCTGTGATGGGACAGCGAGCTTTGTCCAAAATAGGCTTCCTAAAAATAGTTACATTTCTGTGCAGACTTGTGAATTTTCTGGAGTTGTTTACCTGTCTTGCAATTACGCATAAAAATGGAAAAATCTACTGTGGGCATGTTCCTTACCTTTCTGCTTGGCTCTAGATGCCAATTTCCTGCATGATTCCTCCTAATTCCTAATGGTGTTCACTAAGTAGGCTACGGGTGCAGCTGACAAGCTGAAGAACCGCTTTAATCATGAAAGCAAATCAACCTAGAGCCTCAGAAGATATTTTTATTTCCAAACAAGATCAGTTACCAAACACAGACAACTTAGTCTGGAGCCAGATGGTGTAATACACTGTAAAAGCAGCACCACTTAATTATCACAACCTTTAGAGCCTCCTGGCAGGTGAGTCAGATGCATCTGTGGGATGGATCTGGCACATTAATCTCACAAAGTACCCTGAGGTGGATCAATCCCCCACACGCTGCTCACGAAGAGGCCCAGCATGTGCTGGAGGAAGCAAGGAATAATGAGGAGTAGGTAACAAGGGCATGCACTGATTTTCCCGGGTGTTTGGGACTGGACTTGAGCATTCCCGTTGTTTCCAGGACTGTAGTTAACTGTCTGTTTTCTGGCCATATTTTTATTGCCATTTTCAAAATAGAAGCAGAAAATTTCCTAACACGGGAACAGAGGCACAGAGAAACTCTGTAGACAACACTCAATGTTGTCCCTGCCCAGTATTCAGGTTCACATTGCAGCCTTGAAGACAGGCAATGCCTCTCTGAACTTCTCTCGCAATGGACAAGCATTAGAGGATGCCCAGGGTTAAGAAAATATTTTGTGTTACTACACTTTCAGGCTGTGAGCTGAGACTACAGGGAAAGTGCTGAGGCACTGGGCAACAGCCTCCAACATCCCTCCCCTGGTAAATCATCAACTCTTCCGAACTGTTTGAATCCCCTAAAGAAAATGCAGAAGACAGAGTCCTGGCATATTATAAGCCCCCTGCAGCCAAATTTCTGGCTGTGTATAAAAACAGCAGTGGATGATGGACTAAAAATTAAAATAAATTCACAAGCTAATTTCGAGTAATTAATTCATTCTTTTAACTGGCTGCAAGATATGCCTGTATTATAGCCTTCATTTTCACAATTACCCAAAGTGACTTGACAGGTTTAAGCAAGTTGCCTGGAACCACATATGGAGCAATTGTCAATCAGTATTAGAGTTCCATAATGTCCCAGACTTCCTCTTTGAATGGGCCTTTCTTTGCACTAGTTTAAATCCAATGTAGCTGGTGAAGTGTAAATTCAAAAATGCTGAATCATAAGCACTGTAAACCTGTAGGTAATTATTTCTCAAGATATTTTGACTTAAAAACCAAACCAAAACAACTCCAGTAAAAGTGATATTCTGCACACACACAAAGAAATTATTCTTTCAAATGGGTCTCAAATGCTGCTAACATGAACTAACAAAACTTAAAATCAACCTTTGTGGGAACACCTTCATTTTAAAAACAATGTCCTCTACATGACATTTTCATTTTAACATCATTAACTGTAATCACATTTTGAAAGCAGATAACATTCTGGTGTTTTGAAAAGTCTGTTACTGAGGGGTTCAGATCAGGTTGTGGTGTGCCAGTGTGAAAGTGAGGAAAACATTTTAAAACGTCTGCCAGCTCTTTGAATGTGCTCCTCATAGGCAAGAAGATAAAAAAACTTCGAGACAAGTTCTTCCTTTTATGTTACATTTGAGAAGTAGCAGTATGGTAATTGCTGTTTATCCAGAGAAGACAGAATTTCAATTATTTTGAAATACCTCATTATACCCCAGGCAAGTCATATTGTGTCTTCCTTTTGCATGACAATGTATTCTTGCTATTTGGGAACAAAATCTCAAAAGCTGGTGAGTGTCCTCAATTAAATGAATCCAACAAGAAGAGTAAAAATATTAAAGTTATTTAGATATAAAGAAAATGAAAGCTACTGTAATTTTAGGGCACAATAACTGTCATCAAATTCAAACTTTCTCCTCCCAACATTATTCTTAAAAACTGCAAGAAAACATTCAATTATCTCTAACTACCCTTTCAGGTAAAAATGTTGCCATATTATATTCTGCCTTGTAACTGCTTCATTTAGAAACTTCCACATTTCTCATTCTAACCTATATTACATCACCATTCCTAACAAGTCAGTTTGCTCCATTTCCACATTTTGAAACAAATTACAAAGAAAAGCAAATGATGCAAAACGCACGGATTACATGCGGACTGTCTTCAGTGAAAGATCAGCAATTTCAAAAGTGGAATTTAAGGAAATAATGTTACAAAACTTTGGACACTCTACAAACAAGTTTAAAAACAGGTTGAAAATTTCGACTTCATCTGGAATATTCACTCTTCCATACAGATAATAAGGATAATGCAAGAAACTAAAGGCAAATCTGGTTGATGTAAGAATTGGGTAACCTTTAGAATGAAGCATTATTTTTTTCTTCAAGATACTTGTATGGAACTATTAGATTAAAAAGTAATTTTGGAATATAAGTATCTTTATCTTTGTTGCAAGCACCAATGCAGGTACTACAACCTCTTCCTTTCCTTGGAACTCGGGAATGTTAATACCAGCAGGTATTAATGTAATACCAGCAGGAACTGCTTCACCACAGGAAGGGACAGGGATCAGCATCAACCCATTTCTTAATAAGATCTGTCCTTGTTTGCATTCTTCTAGAGAGAAGAGATATCACATTACCCAACACTGAGACTCTAGGCTTGGTAAATCATGAGACCTTAAATCATCCCTACAGAAATCTAATTCTTGACAGCGAGAGTAAAGGAAACAACCTTGTGAAATAACACAAAACACAGAGCAGAAACAAATTGGAAGAAGTTTTCAGTACAGAACAAAAGCAACTACCACAGAAAGAGAGTTCAGGCAGGTGAGCTTGAGTTATGACCTAGTTACTGACAGCTAAACATCCATATGGACAATTATCTGAAGGAGAAATAAAGTATTACAAACAAGTATTAAGAGAGAATTACTAGGTTTGGTCTCTAGTTTATTTAAAAAAAAAAAAAAAAGAGGAAAAAAAAAATCACAATTCCTATATTGTGAACCAAATATGACCTAATCCCCTTTTGGAAATAAATCTTACCTGATCAACTGTAAAGACTTTGATCCTTTCACTTCCCAACCACTTCTGAAATTCTTTTTTCCAGTTTTTTACCAGACTCCCAGGGGTGACAATTAGTGCTCGCTTTAGAACAGGTTTGCATCCATAGGCCCCTTGACGCAGAAGAGTCCAGACAAGTGCAATGCATTGCAGTGTTTTTCCTAAGCCCATTTCATCAGCAAGAATAGCTCCAAATCTGCCACTAACTCTGTAAGATGTAATGAGGCAGTGGTAATATCTTAAAAGATAGATCTATAATTATTTACAACTGGTTTAGGGGTTTGCTTCTATGGTTGTTTTCTGAAGTATGAAAAACCTATTCATACTTACTGTGCTCTACAGCAGGTTTTCATTCAGTTTTACCAGAAAGACCTTAGAGTGAAAATCCTCGTTTTCTACATGACTATGTTAGCCCTCCAAAACTAAAGAGTTTAAATCTACTGCTAGAATTAAAATTATTAGCCAATATTTTTAAAAATTGTGCATACCTTAAAGACTCTATGACTTGAGAAAACACAGTACTGTTTCTTTTCAACAGGTTGGCAAAACAGCTTGTTTATTTTAAATGTCTGAGTTATAAATTACATTTATAAATTTTATTATTTATAAATCTCAGAAAGCAGTGTCCTTCAGCATGGGTTTGATTGTATCTGTGTGTACACGACTTGGAATTTGCAGACAGGGCTTTTG
Source organism: Grallaria varia (assembly GCA_013396735.1). Classification (NCBI taxonomy): domain Eukaryota; kingdom Metazoa; phylum Chordata; class Aves; order Passeriformes; family Formicariidae; genus Grallaria; species Grallaria varia. The sequence goes on from VWZG01003983.1 coordinate 197,469, forward strand.
GTGCGCTAGCTTCTGATCACAACTGGCAAAATCATGGCAAGCATGATGCTACATTCAGGTCAGAAAAAACTTGTGCAGCCTTTATTGCAAAAAAATTACTAATATAAATTAATTAAAAAATTGCTTGAATCTTCCCTTTCAAATTGTCAAATTTCAAACATGGGCATGAAAATATTACAGGCATTGAAAGCCAAAACGATAATTATCATCTTACCTCATTCCCATTACACATTCATATAGAAATATAAGTCCTTCTTTCTGATGTGGTCGGAGATTATTTGCAATGTAAGGATCTACAACTACATCCACCACTGGTAAACCAGCCTTATTGAATGTCCATTGATGACTTGCACTTGGTCGTGGCATAACTAGAGAATCTTGAAGTTCAAAGCATATGTGAGTATTGAACAAAAACATTAATTTTAGTCTGTTAGCAAAGGGTATTATTTCTTTAACTCAGCTACAGAATAAAGTCAATGATATAATGACTGTTAAAGATACTGTTTAATACATTGACCATTCTCAGTCAGAAAATACATTTACAGAGTACCTAGATTGCCTTCTAAATAAAAAAAATCCTTTTACAGAGGTTTTCCAAATAGTTTGCATTTTTCTCAAAGGTAAAGATGATAAACTAAGAAATCTGAGAGGGTTTTTTTTATGATGGGTGAAACTGCCCACCTAATAAATGTTGCATGACAACTTTGAATGCATAGGTTTAAATTAGAAGTTCCAGAAGACTTCTGAATTGAGAGTTTAAGAAAAAGAACATAAACAATGACCTGCATAAGGTCTAGACACTACATTTCAAGGGGATATTCTTGTAGCTGCCCAGAAAAGACTTCTCTGCCTGATAATCAGAGATAAAAGGCACTGATTTGTTAAAGAAAAACAGGGAAGGATTGAGCATGAGCTGACAAAGGCTGCCACAACACATGAAAAAAGAGTTTGACAGGTTTGAAGACATACAGAAGCAGAGAGAGCATGAAGTATTGGGCTACATCTGAATAGCAGTTTTGCTTGCCATAATTTGTTTCTGAACTCTAACATCCCAATTTTGCCAGATGATGTCCATTCTGGGTTGCTTCTATCAATGCTACACACCTTCAGTGAAAAGTTCTATTGTGAGAGGACAGAATGAAAAAGCAACTTATAGCTGCTGGTAGTTTTATGTCAGTAGAGTAGATGTATATTGGTAATTTATTCATGGGAATAGGTTGGTTGAAGGCTTGTGTCAATCAGAGAGATTTTGTTTCCTACTGACAAAGGGCTGAGTTCTGAAGAATTACATCAAATAGCATGTGCATATGTTTAAGAGCCAGTGGTGATAAAAAGATAACTTTTCTGACAAAAATTGGGATGAAAATGGGGAAGAAATAAGGCTTGGATAAGCAATGGACTAAAAGTTTAGAAACCATATGTGGAAGACATAGCTTTACATCTTTGTCACTGTGCTCTGTTCTGCTGAGAACATGCATAAATGATTTTCCATTTTGAAGAAGCTGCATTTTAATTAACTATAGTCATAGACTTCAACACGAAAACCTCTGATTGCTCCAATATCAAGATCCTGGTCTTGTAAAGTATCTCAGTAACTTCTGCAAGAGGTTATGCAATCAGGCATTAAATAATGGGATTCTCCTGTGTAACCAAATCTAATGACTGAGAGTCCAACCTGTTGATGTATTGAGGGCTCTTGACATCTGAAGGAGGTATTCAAATTCACCAGAAGTCACAGCAGACAACTAAAATGTAACATCTTAACAGACTAGTGCAAAAACAGCAAAGAAGTTAATTTGTGTGTTGAATATACTGGCTTTTTTGCCAGATTTTTGGTTAGAATACTTATGCAGCATCATCTTGCAACCACAGGAAGGAACATTCTTAGATAAAACATAATCAAATTAAATTCAGACCAGAAGCTAGTGATAATAAGGCTGCTCTACAAAACAGTCAATGATATAACTTCTTACCACTAGATTAAGATTTCATTGTTTATTCACATAGCAGCCAGGAAGCAGCTTCAAAAAGTCCCATAGTATCAGGACATGAGGCAAGAAGTAGGATGGAGGTATTACAGTAAGGATGTAGGAAAAAATAGGCGTTTTTTTAAAATATGCATTGTTCTGCTTAGGAACATTTTTTAAATGCATTTTTATCTTCCATTTGAAAGATAGAGCCACCAGCGTAATATAGCTCCTAAATGCTTTATTATTGAAAGACAAAAGAGTACTTCTCTTTAACTAAGCAACACCACTTCCTGCAGCTATCAAATATTTATAGGGTCCCTCTCACACAACTGCTTAACCAGCCTGTTTCTATAAAATATGTGAACTCTAATGGGCCTTCAGCACATGATACTTCTAGTTCTATATCCCAAAACATATCTGGTTGAGTTAGAGCAGTGTAGTTACACTTGCTGGCTGTAAAGGATCAGGCACTGTCAGAAGCAATTCTCTGAATCTGGCTCAACTTCTCTGTTACTGGTCCTCCACTGCAATTACTGCGCTCCCATGTTATGGCAGTGTTTGACTGACCCCAGTGGGAAGTTGGAACTCATCTAGAACTCCTAGCATGTGTCAGATTGTTTCTCTGATCAATAAACTCACTTGCCTTGACAAAACTCTCAGAAATCACTCTAATGTGTTTCCACAGCTATCTGTAGCAACTGTGAGAAACTTTATGCAGTGTAGAGTATTTCACTTGTTAGAAACACACATGAGAAAATGCTAAAATGGTTAGACACTAGTACCATATGTCACAAATATTTCAGTAATACATTGGAGAACATGAAAATTTTGGTTACACATTCAGTATTTTTGAGAGACAGAGGATGTTTAAAGAAACTTAAAAACCTGAATCTTACTTGAAGCATTTGGATCGTGGCGAGGTTTGTAGCTTTGAGAATCTCTGAGCATGTTCTCTTTAGTACTGGGTTGACAGACATTTTTGAATGGTTTATAGAACGGTTTTGTATTAGTTTGAGATAATGCTGTAGGGGCTGTGTCATGAGTCCCTATTCCAGCCTGAAAACACCTGCCACTGCTGAAGTCATCTGCTGAAATTACACTCATCACTTCAATTTCTTTTCCTCCAACCATCAGTGTTTGACCTTCATCAAGACTGTCTAGCTCTTTAGCTTTATATCCAGTACCTAAAAGAATAAAAAAATGTATTAAGACAACACAGCAAATATTACTGCCTTAACACCAGTACTCACTTGTAGGAACGAAAACCACAACTGTGAAAAGGTATTTGATTCTGAAAAATTTGATGGTTATACATAAAGCCTTTTTTCCATAGAGATTGATGTGCGAGCACTAATAATCAGAATTAGATAGCAGAATATGTGAGCAAGTACTCAGTTATCCTCATGCACAATCCAATCAACTGAATGTCAAATAACCATTTAGAGAATTTTTAAAAATTAGCCCCATATCAAAAAATCTAGCAACTTGCCTTAGTGACCATTCTATGCCCTTTTCCTTTCTTTCATGTCCCAGCATGAACTCCCGTAGCCTCTCTGGCTATTGATCAAAACAGAATATTCTATTTTTAAAAAAATTCTAAATTAGATTTTTTACAATTAAAAATTCAGATGCGTCTGAAATCTTTACTTCTACACATGCTCCGAAACAGATATGGTTTGATTATGGTCAGGATTTATCAGTCAGATCAATAGTTTGTAGACTCAATCAGGTGGACATTCTCAGAGCAGCTACATATACTATTAGTCTCATTACAAAATACTCCTAGAGCTGCCGCTTTCTTTTAAGATAACAGTGTAGGAAAGCATGGGGGTTCCTTCTTTCAAATAGCATTCGAGTGGTTGAAGCTGTCACATAAGAAACAGAGGACACATATAATTTATTTTCTTAACTCAAAGAGTTAATTACTTCAAAATTCTTTACCTCAATTGTTGAATTTGTGTGACTTTGGATAAACAGACTTTGATCCTTACTTGAGCCAAAAAAAAAAAGAAAAAGAAGGCATGACTATGTGGACCAGCAGTTAAATCACTCATCTGTGAAGAAAGAGGCAAGGCCTCCCAAGGTTTTACGCATATTTTATTCAAAAAACACCACACCAGCCTGCTGGAAGCTGTTTGCAAAGCTCAGGTCTCCCACTTCTAGGAATGTAAAAGGCTGGAAGGTGAAGGTCTGGATTTGAACTCTTTTAAGAGAAAAAAATAACTGAGGTGTTTCACATCCTAAGTAACTGCTTAAAAACAGTCCAGCCAAAACGGAAAGGGAGATACTTTTTTTCCTCTTCTCTAAATGTATTCAAAAAGCACACAGTGAACCTTGTTTGGTTCTTGAAAGAAGAACATTTGCTTTCAGGAAAGAGCTTGAACACAAGAGAAGGCACATGCTTTCCTAAACAAGGCGCCTGTGGAGGGCATTTACAACGTCTCCTTTGCTCTGCAGTTTTATGTTCTGTTATTACCTCTACATAGCTTCAGGCTGAACATACTGAATACAGGTGTATCCTTGTGCAGATTCTGGTCTGAAAAGTCCAATTTTAAGACAGGATGGGCTTCAAGGGTAGATGGAAAGAGGAAGGGCAAAAAGCAAACCTACAAAGCTCAACTGTTGATGCAGTTGCCAGAAATAACTGTTTCTGTGACATACAGCAATTTACAGGAGAGCACCTCCTGAATTCTTTGTAATGCATTATTCAGAAATTAGGACCTATGCAGAGGAGAGCAGCAAGATGTTCTGCTGCCTCAAAACCAAGGTATAGCCTGTGCTGGTTTTAGCTTCCCTTGTGCCATCTTAGATCCAGCTCTGGTAAGCCTAAGGAAAAGACAAAAATTCTTCCTTTGACTTTTTCTTCCAATTTAAAAATAATCCTGGATGTTCATACACATCCACAATAAACTTTTTAGTACTAAATACAATTTTGAAAGAAAGCACCACTACCGGACCTTTCCTTCTCACACAGTGAGCTAAGTAATTGCAGAAATTTAAAATCACACTGCTTAAATTGATCAATTCATGATTTTCTTAGAATCCATAAGCATTGAAAGCAACTCTGAATGCACAAGTTAGCACCAATGACGTTGGTATCATTGTGTTGTCTGACACCGTAAGACATGGCAAAGACTTTTACCAGCGAAAATCGGAATGTTCATTTTTCCATTGTGTTTGCTGCTAATTCAAGAAGACAGGACTTGAAAAAAATTCAAGAACAACAGGGTGGTGGCTGATGCATTCCAGGCATTACTCTCTTTCTCTCTGCCTTTTTCAAACACAAGCAAGTCGGTACATATATTGCTTTGCTATAAATAAATTCAAATTAACTTCTAAGTTACAGACTGATTTGCAAATCAAAACGGCCGCATCCTAACAAGGCTCACAATGTCATGATTGTAACAAAAGAGTAGAGAAGCCATCTCAGACCTAAAATTAAAAATTATGTTTTGTACAAAACTGTGCAATCCTACTCCCTTACAGAATATCTTTGGCTTCGTTAGCCAAGTTAATTCTTGCTTTCTGCTTCAAGTTGACTGCAGCCTATGGTTTGCAAGTCTTATTTTTAACTCTGATATCAACCCAAACTATGTCTTACAGCAGCAGCTGCTGCTAAAACTACAAGACTAAAAATTGCTACACAGTTGACTTCGGCTGGGCTGGAAAATGTTGCTGTTTGCCTATCTTTCCAACAAAGATAATATTTTTAGCTGTTTGACAGGCTGAAAAGTAGAGATCCAACCTCTGAAATTCCCAGTTGCCATGCTGCTGTCAGGAATATCTACAAGGAACTTAACTGTGTATTTTCCCCTAATTTTAACACCTTCACTTCCGCATTACATGAGTAATCAAAATCAGCTACTTGTCCCTCATTTGGCATTTCTGCTGAATTAGTACAGCCGTTGACTTCCAGATCCTCTCTTTGGACTAACATTTGGTGTTTCTGTGAATAAAGTTATTCAGCTTGCTCCAGCCTCCCCCATGCCTTATATGTGAGAAATATAAAGCTTTCTTGGAGTCTTCTCCAAGCTCCCTCAAAAAAACACTAAAAAACCCACCCCAACACACAAAAAACCAAAAACCCCTACTGTTTTTCCATCTCGGTCAACAAACATTGGCATGGAGAACTAAATAACCTAAAGAGTTGGGTCTCCGTTATTCAAAGCGCAGTGATTTTATTCCAGTTGTTCCCTTACACAAGTATGCAAATCTACAGTACCTTTTCCAATGTTTTTGCCTTCCATATCTTTCAATATTACTGACTTTCCTTTTGTAATAAGAATAGCATCTCCTTCCCACTTCTTATGCTTTTTCTTTGATGCCTTACACCACACAACACTGAAATATTTCGCAAGGCAGTCAGGTGCTTCCTGAGCTGCTTCTTCCTCTGCAGTCCCTGATGCTGGCAAACTCAGTGCATCTAAAAGGGAAGTAAAATAACAAAGAATATCTCAGGTTCTCTTGACAGAGCATACAGCCATTTGCATTTCAAGAAAATCAGTGACAAGCTCTACATTTTATCTTACATAAACAAAGCAGTGCATTTCCTGTCCTGAGATGCTTATGGTAAGTTAGGACAGAGAGAACAGTACATAAGGACTCAACCTGAAAAAACCCCCAAAACGTTAAATTGCTTCAGAAAGTGTGCGCTTCCAGGGGAAGCAGAATACTTGGCGCATTAGTAAGTGAGCTCCTGATTTGACACATTTATAAGATGAGTGGAGAAAGAATAAAAGGAAAGGCTAGGAAAACAGCAAAAGGGAAATGACCATAGCAGAAAATGAAAACAGGGCGCTGGTGAGATGGTGCTGGGCAATGTCCTGGAAGCAAGGACAGGAACACAGAACTCAGGAAACGGAACAAAGGCAGCCAGTAACCAGATCGGGAGCTAAAGTCATCTGTACTAAGTGGCAGAATAATCATAACTGTAGTAAAGCAAAATACTATTTCAAATCCTTTCATTGCACCCTTGAAAAATAAACACTTGTGTAAATCTTGAAACAGGCCTTCTCTTGAGTTTGCAGCAACTCAAATGCTGTTACTAGGCTTAGATTGATTTACATTTGTCAGCAGTTACCTAATTATAAGAATCACGGATGTAAATATTAATAGTAATTACTTAGGTTAGTAAGGCTAAGAAATCATAATAGAACAGACAGCAGTTGATTATAATATTGATTAAAAATAAACACATGCTTTCAAGAGTTAGCAATCTGAGATAAGTAATGGTAGATAAGTCCCCAGCATTACCTAAAGGAATATCTGCAGCATTCCTTTTCAGCACATGCACAGCTTCAAAAGGAGAATCAGACTAATTTTCATTAAAATACCCTTTCATTCTGGTTAAAAGCTTAAATTGGTTTGCTCCTTTGATTCCATCTGGGATTCAACACTATAGAAATCTGTTACAGAAAAGCACTTTTTGCCACAGCCTAACCTTTCCAAAACTTGCAAGTGTGCTGGTATTTAAAGGACAAGTGGCAAGAAGAAACTTTTGCTCACAGTCATGGTCCAACAGAGGCAGCTCTACCACCTCTACATCTACACCTATTCTTAAAACTGCAAAATACTCATAAGTTACGTGCCTAAAACATAAATTTTTTTCAGACTAGCATTTACAACAAAGGTATTGCAATATTTAAATGAAAAATGCTATAATTTTTGAATGGAATTTTCTTTCCAAAGCACTCTGAAATTTGTATTGTCTGTATAGAATTCTATGCTAACACAGTGCCTAAAGTAGATAGGATTTTCCATACGTGGATGTTTCTACAGGGCATTAGCCAACATCTGTAGAGTTTCATGTGGCAGATGTCCCCATCTCCAAGGAGTAACAGAACAGCTACTGAACACTGGCATGGCACAGAAGGATAAGAAAATGGAACAGAGAAGCCCTTTTTGTAATGTTGGGGATTCTTTGTAGATGAATCCTGCTAAATGAGCCAAAGAGCAATAATAAATCCTTACAGTTCTGTAAAAATGTACAAAGGCTCTACTGGATCTTCAGTAATCACAAGTGATAAGATTTAGAGAAGTGAAAGAGAGAGGGGGGAAGAGGGGAACCTGTACCTTGCTAAAAATACAAAAGACTAATTTCACTCTATATTGAGTTTCTAATTGTAAACTGACTCAACAGATAAATACCAGATTATTTTCTCCTTTTTTTTTTTTTTTCTCCTAACTGATTCTCTTGGTTTAATCACAAACTTCTCCCTTGTATTAAGATTTTAAGCTGTAACTGCAAGAACTGGAGATTTCATTGCAAATTCTCTTCTTCTTTCTTGAAGGACAGCCATCCACAAACAATGGCCACCTTTTTGTCTCCTCCACTGACCTCCCGCATGAGTTTGGTGACCCCTGAGATCTGTTTTATGGTCATTGCTCTTTTACTCGGGGAGTCCTGCATGGTGTTATCTGAATCACTGTTAGATTAACTTTGAAGGCAATAACAAGTCTTCAAACTCCTCTTATCCCTGCTTCAGTTAAAATAACTAGAAAACAAAAACAAAATCAGAAAGAAAGCTGGAAACTGCTAGCTTTTTCTAATAGTGACTTTTGCTGAAAAGGATTTTCAAAGCAACCTGCCCCCAGTGAGAAGCAAATTGGCATCAATATTCCATACAATACTACCATGTTCCTATGGGAAAAATGAATAATAACACCCTCTGTAATGTTAAGATTTCTTCCTGCAATTTGTCTTCTGAATTATCATAACTTCTGTTTATAGAAATAGTCAATAACAATTTGTTTCTGTGCTACATAAAGTATTTTCCTTTTACCAATAACTACAGTATAGTTTCAGATAAAATGTAGGGTGTTGTTTTTTTCAATTAAAAGTTTTTATGTAAAAATAATTACATTCTCTCACAATTATCTTTCATATAATTTCCTCGCATAGAAAACCTAAACATTCACCAACAAAGCCAATTAAATACTTGCATTCAGCCTTCGTTTTATCTTATCAGTTTTATTTGTATTCAGCATCACACCAATTTAACTTCAAAGATATATTCCAGTGCAATACCAGAATATTCAAATTCAATAAATACACTGTCATGAGCCTTTCAGGAACTGAGACTGGTATGTTACTCACAGGGACTAAGTTCAGTGTTTGATACAGGGATACAGATCGTAGCAGTTTCACCAGAAACCCCTTGCTGCTCACTGACCTTAGACAGTACCTGAAATAGAGCTGGGTTTGCTGAGATCCTGGATTATAAACTTCAGTTGTACATTCTGAGCTCTACTGTTAATCAGTGTGGAGTGGATATAATAAGTAACAGGAACTATGCATGCACCGCAGTGTGAGAAACGTCACAAAACCATGCCCACTCATTTCTCTCCCTGAGAGCAAAACGCCCAGCCTGGCAGTGCGGTTTGCTTAACCATGAAGAAACTGCAGCAAGCAGCAAGTCTCTCCTCCCAGAATGAAGGGCTTGGGAATTTTAAGGACATGGCTAACAGGGCTTTGAAAAACTTCCACAAATAAAGCTTTCTCTCTCTGCTTGAGAAAGCAAGGGCTTAAGTTTCAAGATATGAACCATAGCCTAACGGATAAGAGGAAAAGTTTCAGCAGCCTCAGGAAGGTGATGATTTACAGAAATCGGGACAGGATCCATGAGAAGGGACAGGGAGCATTCCAACGGCAAACTAGTTTAACCGGTTTCTGAAGAGCAGGATTTATAGAAAATGCATCGACTGAGTGCATTAAGTTACTCCCAATGCAGTAAGAAAGTGTCTGCATTATGAAAGACCACAGAAGGTAACTCGAGTGTGCATTTTCAGGGAACTGTACACTGTAGCTTTTGCAGCACTGTAAATACACTCCACAAGGAGTGAGGGACATGTTCCAGTGAGTGGCGCATTAGAAACCTTGGCCTGAGGTGTGGTTTAATGGATGGCTTAACCCCATCCAACTGCAGGCTGCTGCCAAAGCTCAAGGGCTCACCTTTCCTTCTCTCTGCCCCACTGCTTCTCATCCACGAGTTGCACGCAAGTCAGCTCAATGAATGCCATCTGCAAATACACTCAATATGGGGAAGGGGTATGTGAGGTTTGGAACAAGAAGACTGGGAGTCTGCCCATTCTTCTGTAGCAGCTACTGCTAGATTGGGATAATTTTGAAACCACAGGTTTCAAAAGTTAGCCAACAGCCAACAGCTCCATACTTGAACTCCCATATTGGAAGCACGTATGGAACAACTGGGAGTTTTCCCTCAACCTCTCTGAATTTTCTCAATAAAATGCACTATCACAATGCACAAATTACAAGTTAAAGACAGCTTTGATTCAAGTTGCACTCTATAGTGCTACGGAATAATTAAGAAATAGAGGGAGGCAGAGCAAAAAACTGGACTGCAGTAAAATATTTGGACTTTGAATGAATCACAGCCCAAAGTCAATGGCAGTGCTCTGCTGCAGCGTCCACTGTCACTTTAAAAAAGTGCCACCAATTTTGGACCACAGAGCCAGCACCAACTCATTCTTCTGAGCAGAAGAAGTAATCAAAGAGTTCCTTAATTAAATTAATTCATAACATTTTGAAAACAGATGTTTACATAGTAGTTAAATGTCTAGTTGCTTATGAAGTATCTGTATCTTAAACATTCCTAAGATATCTCAGGAATATTTAAGGAAATACGAGACAGATAGCATCATCCTGCATTTGCAAAGCAACTTCAGTTTAATGATAAAATGTAATACTATGCTAATATATAAATGAATATTAGCGTGCCCCCAAGATGGAAAAATATGTAATAGCTCTTCTCACAGCACTTCTGTGAGACTTTTAGAAGTGCAACCTGTAAGACCCACAGGACTCAATGACAGCTGGGATTACAACTCAGTGATTTGATTACAACCCAGTGCTTTGTACCCCTTTCAAACACAGAAGGCTCAAGTAACTCATTTTGCACATATCAGCATTGTCAGCACACTCACCTACAGACTGATATTTCAAGCAGGAATATTTTCTTTTAAAAACACATTATTGTTTTAAATCCAAGATTATTTTTAAACAAAAATGCAAATGATCAAGAAATTTAAGTATTTTTAAATTTCTATATCAAAGTCTCTTTATAATCTGAAACGCCAATAAAACTAGCCTCTAGATTGCTGAAAATTAGTAGATTAGTAGATTTTATTTTACATAGCTAATAACTTTGCCAGGTCTTCTCCAATCCATCGTACATCTTCCATGCTAGCTGTCTCAGTTTAAGCCCACATATTGACACATGTGCAATGTCCACAAAAAGCAGCAGTGAAAGAAAAAATCACTGTTTATGAGAACAAAAATAACAGATTATTGCAGTTTTAGCCACAATAAACTCTTATTCCTAGTAGAAGCTCTACTAGCTCAATACTTTGGTGAAGAATCTAAAAATCTGGAAAGAAGATAACACTTTTTTTTTTTTTTTTTTTTTTTTTTTTTTTTTTTTTTTTCAGAGGTAAAACTTTTTCCACCTCTGAAAGCTAAACACTCTTGGAAATAAATGCAGTTTGCACATGCTCTGCAGCTTAATTTCCTGAGGATTACATACTGGACATGCTCTAACTGAGGCTTAGAATAGACTTCTCTGTAGTCACAGCTCTCACTGCTCAGACCAAAGCTGGGTTACTTCCACACATGCCAGTGGGGAATTTTTCCTTGGCTCTCTCCTTTAGACATATCATGCCTTCTCCTGACACCAAGCAGGGAAAGATGACAGAGCAGATAAGGACCAGCTACAAGGAAGAGTAATTTGGGAGATGAAGCCTGAAAAGAAAGATTATTGCTGGAAAGGAAGGCTGATGTTAAACCAGTAGAAAATTGACAACTGAGTCTGAGCTGGAAGCAAAGCATGCAGAGAAAGGCTAGAAACCAGACGGAGTGAAAAGAGTAGGAAGACAACAGATTATGTTAGGAAGATGGATGGGGAGAACCACTGAGGCAGACTGGGACTGGGGTACAGTATAAGGAGCAGCAAGGAAGTTGAGATTTTCTGAGCAGGAGTTGGTGCAAGAGAAACTTACTGCCACTCATCTGTGACCCTCAAAATTCAAGGCTGACTAAAAAAACATATGGCTGAAAGCCATCAAGGGAAATCAAGAGATGACTTGAGACAAAGAAATGAGAACAGGAGCAGATGAGGCAATGACAGGGAAAACAGAAGTGGAAAATGACAACAGAAGAAATCAGGTAAGGGCAACATGGCATTGCAACATAAAAAGTGGCAAGCAGTTGACCACAGAAGGGCACTGACTGCACACAGACATGACGGGCACTCAAAGAAATGCAACCTCCAGGTGAACAGAGCCGACTTCTCTTCCCCCATCCTTCAATTTTTTTCCCTAATTCAACTTCTAAAACTACTGAGATAGTCAACTTAAAACCACTATAATTGTTACACTGTTCTATGTAATTTTACAGATCCAGGTTTGGTAGGTGCTGTGCAGGTAGATAGGGCTGCAACAGGAGAATTAGGTCAACATAAGAGATGGAGGCAATTAAGCTCTTGAACTGGCTCCATTTGACAGATCACACCCTGTAAGACAAATCCAAATCAATTCTGAATTTAAGAGTAGTAGAAGACCCAGAATCAAACAAATAATTTCTAGTGGACAAGTCCATAAAGGCAAAGCAGGAGCAAAAGCTTGGACCATCATATCAGTTTCCCTGAAGTCCTTTTGGTACATTCTACTCTTCAACCTGAAAAATTTTCAATCTTTCAGTTTCTTTGCTGTGAGCAAATGTGCAAAACTCACTGTGCAAAACACAGCATGCCATGATATGAATGGTCTACACTGAATTTAGTGACCTCTTAATGTAGTAATTCCCTTCATAATCCCAAAGGGGAAAGGTAAGATTTTCAACCTTGTCTGTCTTACATAGATGAAAACATCAAATTATATGGAATAATCTGTTTAGAAATGTCAATTTGCTCTAAAAGCCAAAAGATTAATATCTACAACTTAGTGGTACAAAACTACATCACCCACCCACTCACTGCCCCCATAAACCAGTTTCCATTAAGTGAATAGTTTTAAGGTTGCGAAGTCAAGCAAGCCTTGAAGATGTCAAAAATAACAGCGTTCCAGTGACCTGATCTGCCCCACTGTGCATTTGCATTAATGATAAAGTCTTTACAGAAAACATGCTGCACTACACTATCATGGGACCTCTTGCTCATTCAGTGCAAAGAACTGAACTGCTGGAAAAGCAGGAAAGGCGAAAGGAAAAAAAGTTGTTGTTGCCTGTGCCATCCCTGAACTGCTTTGTAGAAAACTGCAAAAGGTGTAGGATGAAGGAGGCCGAGACTGCAAGGACTCATAGTACAGTCTTGTGGTTAGATAAGCTGCCCTAGAGAACAGGACTTTACTTGCATGTTCCTCTGTGGTGTAGGGGAAGTCATTTAACCTCAGCTTTCAGCAATAAATATTTTCTGAGAGCCTGACATGTAATTCAGTCTCATTTGTATTAATAGTGAACACTCATGTGTGTAACTGGAAGCTGTGGTTGGGAAAGATTAACTGTATGGTATAGTAAAGCACTGAGACAATGCAGCCCTCGTTGATTCAGTCTGCAACTTCCATAAAAATTGAGTTTTTTGGTTTTATTCTCTCTGCGTTTCAACTCTCACTTTATCTCCTAGAAAGTGGAGATTATACCAATTTGTTATCTCACAAGGATTGTTGTAAAATGTAATTACATCTGGGAGGCACTCAGATAGTATCATGACGAGCACCAGTGGAAAAAAAAAATTAGCCAATTAATTCAAAATAGTTTGAATAGGTGCTGAGAACAAGGCACAGGTCTATAACTGAACAAAGCAGTCGAAAGAAAATACTGACTAGTGACACATTGAGTGGACACAGTCCAGTCTGTGAACTGAAACCGGCAAGGAAGCCCACAGAAACACAATCCTTAATCATGTACTTAATGATTATACCCAACACAATGTGAAGGCTGGGTTCAGGTAATGCTACTGGCAAGATTTTGGGTACCTGAGTTTGTAATCTAAATTTTATTTTGAAATAGGAACCTTCCATATACAGTAACAGGGATGGCAGATGTCCTTAATTTGAAAAAGTAGAAACGATCCTCTCATCACCATTTAATGAAACATTTACCTCTTAAGGGTATCAGCTGTAGAGGAGGGAGGCTAGAGAGCACACACTTTCAAAATTATAGCTCCATGGTAGGAAACGATTCTTCCTAAACCTCTCAACTGTCTAAAAATTCAACTGACTCCAGCTTTCACTGTAAAAATTTAATGAACTAAGCCGAAAGCGTCTGTCAAGTCCACAGAAATAGATGTACAAGTCCTATTATCAAAGGAAAAAGCAGCATCATTGAGAATTCTGAAAGGCTGCTGCAGGCATCATTTGGTGCAGTGAGCCAGACCAGCTCGGTAAAACGTTGGAACCAGTCAAATACCATACAATTTGACTGTTTACTGTACTTCTTAATGTTGCCATCCAGACTGAAATTTGTTTTGATTAATTTGTGAAGTAAAGGTTTTTTTACTTCAAAAAATAAATGCAAAAGTGATATCCAAAAGCCAAATTTATCCTTGGGTTCTGTAAATATTGAATGTTGTTGCAATAAATTACAGTTTAAATGGGATATGAAAGAATTCCAAATATTTAAATTATCAAAAGAAGCAAATTACTAAGAAATATTTAATCGGCTATTACACAATCACAGGCTAATTGTAATCCTCTCAAAAAGCAGTCATTTTTGAAGCAGCTTGCAGAGATGTAAGTGTGCATCTTTTTGTGTTTAAATGTTAATGGAAGGCGCACAGCTGAAATCATGGTACTTTGAAAATACACGGTTTGGCATTCTCTTAAGCATTTGCTATTACTTCTACCATTTTTTATAAAAAATAAAACTATTTCTGTACTGTGCAAAATCTCTGTTCCTAAAACGCAAAGACTTTTTGATCTGTAACAAAAAGCAAGCAGGCAGAAAGGGATTTATTAAGATTATGTATCCTTCATATTAACATCTGGTTTAGCACATATTGGAAGGAAAAACACTTCAAATATATTGTTTTTGTTTATTAATGGCCGTCTTTGATATCCCTGGATTACAGTAAAGAGTCCTTAAAATACAAATAATCAATAAAACTTGCACCCACTGTCAAAGCATGAAACACAATATATTCCTACCCTAAATTATTTAAACAGGACTGTTTAAAATTTATGGCATTATCCTGGGAAGAGGCACACAAGGGATGAGTCATATTTTTTAGAATTTTCATGTGTTATGCAGCAACGATTACTTGCAGAGTGGCTGACGAAATATTTGGAAAGAGTAATCTTTCCAAATCAAGTTACATAACTTTGATTTACATAACTGTAATCCATTCAGTAGTCCAAGCAGAAAAGTAATATTTATGATCCAAACACAAAAACCTAGATCTCTAGTTGTAATTCTTACTAGGAAAGCAAAACTGGAACAGGGAAGGTGAGGGAGGAGGGAAAAGAAGAAATTCATCTTTGTGGAGGTAAGCAATGCTTACTGTGCTGACTTTGCTGGCTCTGGATGTAAGAAAACTGAATACAACTCAAATTGCATAGAAATTCCCATGCAAATTAATAACACGATTCTACACAGGGACCCTTAAATTCATGATGCCTTTAACAAAGCCTACTTTGTGTCAACCCTGTCTATTTTTGGTCCTGAGCTGACCACTTATATAAGGAAACACTAGAAGACATGGAGATACGGCAGCTTTCCATCAGCAGACGGGCTCTACTTGCTATTCCCAAGGGACTTCTTTGACCCTTGGTGTCGCTGTAAAGCCTCTGCAGCCTGTGCAGCTCCTTATCAACTCACCGTATGTGTATCTCCTTGGGTATGTATGTGCCTACGAACACGTGTACATGAGTACGCTCCTCAGAGAAGGATGAGATTTAGAAAAAGATTGCATCTATCTCTACTGTACAATCCTTAGAGATGCCCACTAGATCTTCAGAGTTAAGGTATCTGCAACTCTAGAAATATATTTAACTTCTGGACTGCTGAAAAACCTCTTTAGGGCGATCTCAGAAGTTCACTTAGGAATCATGTATTTTCAAAACTCAACTACAACAAATTAGCATATACAGTTATATAACAAAAAGTATTCTGAAAGGAATAGGTTTTATCTAGCAGAAATAATTATAACAAACAGCAATGGCTAAATTCCCTAAATGAGCTTAATTCACTCCTTTTCTACACATATACCATGCAGAACTCTGAATCCTAGAGCTACAAACAGTATCTTCCAGGCTATTGCTGTTTTTTTTGCAAAAGAGCTGGGCCATTACCTATCCAACTGGACAGTTCAACAGCTTCAAAAAACTTACTGCCCCAAAAGCAGGACAGTTGTGCTTGGGAACCTTGCTGTCATCCTCTCTGGATCTAAACAAAGTAGCTCCCTCATTGAGGCTCTGTCCTGTTAGTGGCAAAATAAAGGACACATTTTCTTGCTTTCATTCAAGGCATTCACAGGTGAGAAATCCCTGATCCACTCTCAACAGTACAATGTGCTCAGGCTGGTCAGACTCCCCCTAAGAATTCAGTTACTATGGACTACATCCAAAGTGTAACAAACTTGTACTGAAAATTACCAGATTCTGTGTTTGCCAATGACTTACAAATCAGACAAACTTGATTGAGGTTTTATAGGAATGGCCAAAAATCAGCTCAATGCCACGTTTTGTGTACTTTTTCAAAAGCACAAAGAAACTGGAACACTACAAAGAAAGATGATCAAAACTCAGTATATCCTAAACAGAGTATTCTCCAGGTAATCTGTTACAGCTGAGACACAAACAAGCACAAATGCATACACAGAACACACACATTATAGCCCAAGAGGAGGTAACACAGCATAAAGTAGTTTGGCCAAACTGATAGTTGATGCTACTAATGTCATCTAGAAGTCCATCACAATGTACAACCTACTGCCAAAGCTCCCTTACAATGCAAAACGATGCAAACGTCACCTGGGTGAAACCTGCAGAATTCACAAGTCAAATTTTTTGGGCAGGCCTTACAATGCAGCCCTAAGTAAATGGCATATTACAATAGAGAATGTGTTAATAGTAACATATACACACTGATTTTAATTCTCTGTTTCTAGTATGCCACACAGAAATGCTTTGACTTCGCAAAATTACATTCTTAAGATTATCGACAAGTAGGCTACATAAAATTTACCCGTAAATTGCTGCTGAGTAACAAATTACTTTCTTTCACATGACATCTTCAGTGATTAATGACAAACACAACTTGGCACTACTGCAAGTTTTTATCTGATGCAATGCAGGACACAAATAATGCTGTAGTAACTAACCACAGGCAGTCAAAAATCCCTAGTCCCCATCCCCAAACTAGATAAACATTTTTGTGCTATTGCTTCACTGTTAAATTAAAGCTTAAACAAAAAATTAAAACTCAGTAATTTATAACCTGATTTACTTATTTCAAGCATGCATAAAGTTCCAAACTTTGAAAACTGACGTATTTTGAGAAAGCATTAGCAATACAGACAAGGATCTTACGATAACATACAAAGTAAGCAAATGGTGACACACAGAATACTGCAAACAAAAAAAAACCCTGAGATTAGCTCAGTTGGTCCAAGCATGGTGCTAATAACACCAATCATGGGTGTGATCCCTGTATTAACTTAAGAGTTTATCTTGATCATCCTTGCAGTCCCTTCCAACTCAGAATATTTTGTGGTTCTCTGAAAATAACTGAGACTTAACCGAGTCCTGACATCAACTGAGTTTAGAGGGGCAATGTAATGCAGTGGAATTATTTTTTCACTATATGTATGCTAAATTATGCTAATTATTGCAATTAACCTTTCCTACAGATGAAAATCAAGAGCCTAAAGGAAATGGCCAGGAAACAATGGAAGCAAAGCAGGGGCAGTGGAGAATGCTGATGCCTACGGATGACTGAGCTTTCCTTGGGTTCTCTGACCCTCAACCACCTCCCTACACACGCAAATTAGAACTGAGGTTTTCAGCTATTTTACCACTGAATGACCGTAGGTTTTACAAAGAAGAATTCACATTTTGTTAGCTAGCATTCAATGGAACTTCAAGACATTGTATCTTTATTATGGAGAAAGTTTGCCCAGACAAACCTGATGCCCCAACCATCACTACACACAGGCAACTTGGTCAACACCAAGGCAAGCATTTTCATTTTTATCTGAGATAAAACACAGAAACATAGGTCACAGAATGACTGAAATTTAGTCATATGGTACACAGCCAGGCAACAGTAATCATTTTAACCACTGTCAACAGTACCTTTTTTTTTCTTTTCTTTTTTTTTTTTTTTTAAATCTAAGATGTGGACGGAGAGATTTCTTAAATTACTGAAGACCTGGCTATTTAAAACAGAATAATAGCATGACTTGTTAGTAACACATACTGATAAGCTACATTTAATGCATTTCAATGCTTAAAAGCATTCTTTTTAAAGTCGTCTTTTTATTTTCATGTGCAAAATGGAAAAGTAATCAACATCTTAGGAAAATAACACTTTATCATCTTCTTGAGTAACCTTTTTATTATTTTACCAAAGTTAAAATTCACATGGAACCATTGTAAAGCAGTTTAAAGTAAGATACAGGAAATTCTAAGACAGCTTAGCCAGACAGCCTGGGTATCACAATTCCTCATTGGTTCCCCACACACAGAAACAACTCTCATTTAATTATAAGCAACTTAATGGCTTTGGCTATTGGAAATCCAGTGGGCACAAGTCTGTCCAAAAATAGTATGCAAGTTCTAGTCCATGCATTTTCACTGTATGGAGTAAAAAAATCCCAAGTCAGAAAATGTGTTAGAAATACAAATGAAAGGAATTTAAGCTATTGAGGTGGAAGTTGTTAGAAAACAGGGGTATAACAAGCAAGATTACCTATCAGTAATCTCTGCTGGTCTTGGAGTACTCTCTCTTATCAGTTTTACCTGGTAAGAATTCTGATCTAAGGCGAGCACATCCATTGAGATGATTCCAGGAGAGTCAAAAGCTTACAGGGGGGAAGCAGGGAGTGACAAAAAACGGCAGATAATTAGAGAGCAGCTGATGATCATTAGACAGTTACTCAGACAGATGAAATTACACGATGTTATCACAATTACCACAAAGTTATCAAAGTTAGTTTTTTATTCAAGTCCTAAATGTCAATCCTTCAGATGTTGGGAATGAAATTACTCCTAGAGCCTGTTTATTTCAGTTATCTTAGTAGAAGGACATAAACATACGGTAGAAAATTGTCCTTGCCTAAAATTACTCTGCTTCTACTATGTACATTATAAACATGCAGACAGGGAACGGCACTGCCAGATGTGGTGAAGGGAGTAAGAGGACAAGAATGAGGGTGAATGAAGGAAGGGCTTCCTACCAGCCCTTTCACACACACTAATGCAGTATCATTTGCTGGAACAGTAAAAATTCACAGCACTACATGGTCCAAAAGGACCAGCCACAGCTGTGGTGCATGTACCCAGCACTAGGAATACATGGAAGAAAAACAGGAACAGGCACAAAGAAGTGAGAAGTCTGACTCAGACAGACAACCTGATACTGTAAAGCAGATGTGGAGTGACAAAGAAATGCAGATCCATCAGCACAGATGGTCCAATATATAGTCAGCACCACACTGCACTGAGAGAGCAATATAATGTCACTGGACAAGGAAAGACTTCTGCAGTGGAAGGAAATAAACATCACCTCGCTAGTAAAGAAATGGGCAAGCTCCACAGGGACTCAACAGATGTCCCCCTCCTTTCCCAAGCTCCCCAAAAACCAAAAGAAACAAAGCTGAGAACAAACCAAACAAGAAGTATGAGAGATCTCTCAACTAGAGCTGCTGCCTGCAGATAAGAATGAAAGGCCTTACACTAACAAATGAGACAAAGCCAGAACAACCAAACATGGAAGAACACTGACTATAAGAGGCCAGTTCTGACCAGGCTGGTGTGTTCTATTTCTTTACTCATTTGCATTCTTCCCCTTCCAACACCAAGAACTCAAGGGAGACTTTGCTCTACACAGAGTCCTATTTTTGCAACTACTTTGCCTGCCAGTTCAGAAAAGACTGTAAGCTTTCCAAGACTGGAAATTCCTCTGGTTCTAGTCCTTGAAATAAAAATACCGTGCCAATAGAAACCCGTAGGTCACCTCTTCACCTAGCATCACCAGAAAATATTCTAAAATCTCTAGAGCATTTTGGTGGTCAGCATAAGAGTTGCTATAATTCAAAACCACTGCAAGACAATGAGCAGTATGGGAGTTATTTTCTAAACTACTAAAAACTTTTTCATTTGCATAATATGTAAGGACAGAATCAAGAAAAAGAAATTAATTCCTTACCACTGGAAACCAGAATTCTGATTTTCAATGGAAAGGATAAGATCAGACATTTCCAAATTACAAGATGAGGGCAGACAATTTAGTGCTGTTTCCCATTTCTGAGAAGTAGAACAAATAAAACCCTTATTTATTTATTAAAGCCAGCATTTTGATTCTTGTGAACTCAGGGAAGTGAATATCTCATTGAAGTGTTTCCAGCTACACAAAAACAGATCGATGTCCTTGAACTAAAAAATACAGCAGAAAGCCAAGGACTGTACAGAAATAAAGGCCACTTGTCCAAGCACCATAATTTTCAGTGCACGCAAAAATTCCCAAAAAACGTACAGTGCTCTCTTCTCTAGGAAACAACTGAAAAAGTATTAGGAAACTTCATATTGCCAACATCTGTTTTCACTGTTCTGTTTTCTTCAGTTTGTAAACAAAAGACTTGCTTCCTCAGCTTTTCCTACCTGTAACCTGTTAGTTATCCTGGGCACTGACAGTTAAGATCAATTCTCTTGTCTACTATCACAAAACCTAACTACAATTTTTTAAGCTCCGTTAGCCCCTCAATAAAATTTACATGCTTCCAGTCTTCAGAGTTTTCAATAAGCACCTATCCCTGTGGCCAGAAAGGTAACCTGGTTCACTCAGAAGACCAACAAGGAGGTGTGAGGCTTACCTCATTCAGAGTCTGCTGATGCAGACCAGTGCCTCATGCTGGAAAGCTGAGGTTCCGTGGGAATGGAGACAGAAGCAAATTTGGGAAAATAGTGGTGATGGGAGCAAGGAAGAAATGGACTCCTTCCTATTGCTTTTGTTCATTCTGTTGATGGGGCCCTCTGAGATGGGAGGCACAAGAGGAATCACATGTCCTTTGTTCTCTCTTTTTCCTTGATTCTGTTTTTCATTTCCTTTTCTTGCACTAAAGATCAGAGGAAGGGGAAAGTATTGTGACAGGGAATATGGAGCCAGAGGTCGAAGGCAGTTGTGGATCCACTCATAACAGACAGGAGCCTCAGAATTATGAAGAAATTAATCACCCGGGACTGATGTTTTCCAGGTATTTTTCTTCCAGTTATGAATGTTGATTGTAACTACAGAGGAAACAGCTGCTACTAGAACAGACAGAAGAATCAATTCTGCTTTCATTAGGGGCTTTTTATTTGAAACTAATCGAAATATCAGAACAATAGCATCTATAAAAGGTACCCAGAATAACACAGGCTTCTGTTGATTTCAAGTCATATGTTACCTACATACAGAAACAATTTCATTTCCGTAGCTTATAGTCCTAGTGATATTGAGTAAAGGCACCTGCAACTGTCCTGGTTGCACATGCACTGTAGTAATTATGCATGCAAATGAGGAAATTAGACATTTATGTGGTTGATCATCAGTATAATTACTATAACTGAATATACGATCATGGTAACTGTACACACAAATTACATATGCATGCAGTTTTAAAAACCAAGTGTTGCATTCATTGTCTCTAATTTAATAACATCCTATGGAAACACTCCTCCACTGGAAGCAATTAAAAAGTATTAATTTTTAAAAAGATGTACATTTATTCAACTGTCTACTGAACATTAAAAAAATATAGCAATCCAGCAATTTTTTTTCCAAGCTGATATATCAGCAAAATCTCACTACTGTCATAAGATTTACCAACTTGAGAAGACATTTAAGCATTGCCTCTTATTTATTTCCTCTTCTTACATGTATTGATTAACCTGTAACTTCATTTAGATAGTAAAGGTGATTATCTGAAAAAAATAATGCATATGAACAAAAATTTTAACAGGAGCGGAGCTAAATTTCATTAGCTCATCACAACTCTAATAGAGATAAGTGGAATTATTTTAGAAGTTTGGATATTTATCAATCTAAACACATAAATGTACAGGATTTGACCATATTTTAGACCAGAAGAGTTGGTGCATTCAAACGCATACGAGGTATTTTTCTAAGGTAAATAAACAACAACATGGAAAATATGTTTTCATGTTCTCAAGCCCAGATTTTGATCCACCCATATTAACATAAGGAACAATTTTGCATTTATTATTAAGTATTTCAAAGAACATGACAGACATGAAATATTTAGATATTGCTGTATTCTGGCAGATCACGGCGCAGTCGTATTGCCTTCAGCTTCTCTACTTTAATTTTTGTTCGCAACAGTTCTTCTTCCAGTTGCTGCTTTCTTTTCAAACCATCCCTTTTTTCTTGGACATAAAGACCAATTTTTCTTTGGTTTTCTAATATTATTTGATGCTCTTCTTTCAGCATTTGTAACATCTGTGGGTCATAACCACACATTGGTCTAAAGCGTTCTCCAACCTCAAGCCTGAAAAACTCATCTCTTCTTGGTACAGGGGATGGAGACATCATCACTCTCATATCAACTGAGGATACTGATGTTGAAGGAGACCTCTCCATAATATGTACCAGCTGGTGTTCTTCCTCTTGTTCTGAGTTCTCATTATGCTGTGAGTCTATAATCAAAGAAGGAGGAGGTTTGACATCCTCTTCCGATTGCAAGTCCATCATGACTGCCGCAGGATGGTGATCCAGCATCGCCTGTGGTGAACTGGTACCAGCAATTGTTTCTTTATCGATACCAGCACTAGAACACACAAAATCATATTTAAATAATCCATTAAAAAC
The DNA here is from genome assembly GCA_013396735.1 of Grallaria varia. NCBI lineage: Eukaryota > Metazoa > Chordata > Aves > Passeriformes > Formicariidae > Grallaria > Grallaria varia. The sequence continues at coordinate 220,473 of VWZG01003983.1, forward strand.
TATTTGAAAAGGCACAGCTGTAAGTAACCAAAGCTTCATTTGAGTACTGCTCTGCTATTTATGCCTGGGACCCTACTTCATTATCTGAACATGACCTGTACCCCTCTTTCTTTTCACCACATAGGCACAGCTGTGTCTCATTCAGGTTCTATTGCTAAAAAGGCAGTACAGCCAACAGAGAACTCGCCTGGGAGGCCCTTCTGGCACTGGAGAAGCAAGGAGGGCTATTGTGACAAATGAAAATATAAAAACAACAACAAAACAAGGCAGCAACTCATGAAAGTAAAAGAGGAAAGAATTTATATAAAGTGATTTTAAAAGGAGATTAATTTAGATTGAATGGAGAGAAACACTTTCATCTCCCAAATTTATTTATCTCCCCCTGTTCTAACATGCTCCCTCTTTCTGATTCATGTACCCAAGTATTTGGGGGTTTTTAAATGTACAATAATCACCAAATAAAATTACACAAAGAGCTTTGGGATAAGAAACCAGAGCCCAAATGATGACCTTGACAGTACATTTGGGAATCAAGCTAATCCTGCCCCTTCTCTTTGACTCGATGATCTTAATATTCTTCTGAAGCTTCAAGAGAAGAAACAGAAGTGTTTCTATTAAGAATAGGCTATAGTTCTGAGCATTTCCTTTCAAAAGAACAACACCCACTTGACTCATCTGTCTTTGTGTAAACCCCTGAGTCAGCAGCATCTCAAATCATGATGTGACATTGCATTGGCTTTGATGATAATAATGGCTCAAGCTGTTCCTGACACTTCTCTACCATCAGTTTTGTTTGAAACCCTACACTTCTGCACATCACTCCTCTATTCAGGTAATGCTTTTTTAAGCCAGATCAGCTTCTTGATCTATTACAGTACAGATCTGCAAAAAATAAATACTTGCAGCATGACTGGGAAGGCAGTATAGTGTAACATGGGAACAGGAATATATTAACTTGATATTGACAATGAAGCCAATGCATCCTCATGGCCATGGCTGTCTAAAACAGGGTTCATAACTGGTGGTTTCAGATATGAGACGCTTCCTAGCCCTTTGAAAAGCAGGCTGCCCACTAGCAGCTAAAGGCAGTGAGTGGATTCAGGAATAACAGAACATTCACGCATGCTCCCCAACATGAGGACCCAAGTTGTTCTCTATTAAATTGGGGTGTGGAAGGTGGGGTTTTTTACACTTTTTAAATGTCTTGAAAGCCATACAATCCACACACTATCTGATTATTAAAAGTGTCCTGGTTAGTAATAGACGTGGGTTCAAATTCCCAGAAGCAAAGAAGAAATGTAATTTGTATTTCCTATTCTCATGTAAATGCACTAACTCCCTAATAAAAAGGTGGCATGATCATAACTCCAGGATCTCCCATGGTCTTCAAAACTTTTTGTTTAAAATAAATAAGCAGTTGTGGTTGCAATTGCCAAAGGACCCTGATTAGCCAGTCATCCATGACATGAAAACACATTTTGTAGAATAAAAGCAGGAATACTTCTCAAAAATCATCTTTTAAAATGTTCGTCGGGGTCAGAGCAATTTATTTTCAAAAAATTAAGCCTGCCAACCACACAAACTATTTTATCTAAAGATTCCTTAAAAAAACAAAAACCAAAAAACCAAACCAAACCAAACAATCCCCAAACAAAACAAACAAACAAAAAAAAACAAACCCAAAAGAGTTCATCTGAAGCAGGTATTGAAAACTGACCTTTCATTAATCCTCCAAAGAAAACGTCAAGATAATCTTAATTCTATTGAGTGTTACCTGAGCTGCCTATGCAGTATCAATTATATCACCTTACTGCCTCTTCCTCATGCCACAAAGCTTCACCTTTTCCTATGCACTTCTTTCTCACATTCCTTTTACTCCTCTCATTGAGCATCGGAAGCATTATCCTGAACACAAATTTTCACTTGTTTTCCCCAGTGCTGACTGTAATTCCGGGTTTCCTCCCTCTTCATAACCGCAGCTTCTAATACAGCTTCCCTCATTCTTATTTGCTGGCTCCTGGCCAGCTTCTAGCCTGAGAAAATAGGAAACAACCAGCAGGAGAAGCAGGTCATTCTGACAAAAGGAAACGGAGAGAGAGCAGAAAGAGAAAGTGAGAGAGGTTAAATAGAAGTAAGAAAGGTAAGATTTAGTCTAACATAGACGAGAGCCTCCAAACTGTGAAAAAAATCCATCTGTTTAAGTGTAATCCACACAGAACTAGAAAACTACTAAATCTTCAGGTAACTCTGATGAGGCTTTTTTTTTCCCCCTTAGTCAGCCTCTTAGAAGGAAAACAATTAGACAGCAAAAAGAGAAAGAAGGAATTGAGAAACAAAAGAGCTGCCTGTATGGTGGTTACTAATGTTGTTTCTGACAACTTGACTGAAAGAAAGACAAACAACAGTTACCACAATTGGGGCATGGTGTTTATAACCCTGCAGGCACCCATGATTCACCAGGTTTTGTTTAATCACAGTGAGCTAAAAATTGTTTAAAGGTGCGATTAAGAATTTGGATTCATTTTAAGTTGTATTTCCCTCCTACAAAACCTAAGCCACATCCTGGTGAGTGAAAACCCAATACAGGTTTTATAAAATTAGGGCAAAATGCATCTCAGAGTTAAAATTAGAACTACCAAATAATGATGTATTTGTGCAGGAAAAAAATAATCTTTTAAATTATATTCTTTTCCTTCAGCACACAGTGCAATGGTTGTTCCTAAAACCAACCATTTTGGATAAGCAGTAATCAAGTCAATGTTCCCAGACCCATAAAGAACTGCAGAAAATGTTTAAATTATAGGAGACAAACTATGGAGATCATTAGCTCTTAATCATTCACTAAAAGCGTCAGTGCTTTTTATAAGCTGATCTACAAACCAAAGTTCTCACACTATTTTTTCTTTCCCCTCCTTACAAAAGTTGGTAGTCAAGACACTGCAACCTTTATTAGCGCAATTAAAAGCCTCATTTTGTTCCAGAGAATTCTTTGGAATGGTTCCTCTAGGGGCATTCACCAGGAGCAGCAGCACAGCCCAGTTGCTTTAGACTTCTTTACGCAAAGGACCCACAACAGCATATTTTTAGAGCATCTGGCATGTTGGGATTTAGACAATTGTTACCATTCAGTTCAACCAGTGGCACCATGAGTCCAATACAGCGAGTGTGCGCATGCCAGCTTTTCTTAGAGTGTTACGCTGCTGCACCCACTGTCAGTATATCTGATTAAAATGCGGAAAGTTTGCTTCCCATTAATCTGCTTGGGAAAATAAGAAAAATCAGAGCTTTCTCAAGGTTGCTGGGGAGTTGACTCCCCCCCGCCCCCCAGCTTAGTTTTTGTATCTGGAGGAACCAAAACCTGACCCAGGCATTTTTTGATCCCTCGAGGACCAATACAGAACCAGCAGAGTGTTGCAAGTCAGATATGAGGGGCATTAGCCAGCTGTGGGAGAAAGCCTGAACGCTGCCTGCCTGTATTATGTCTGGCTCAAATCTAGACAGTGTGTCTCACTTTACTGAGCAGTAAAAAAAACAAGAAACCCTACCAAAAAAAAAAAAAAAAAAAAAAAAAGAAAACTTCTAGTGCTGTACCTCTCCGTTTCTCTCTATATTTAAACTACCTCACGAACTGCTTGGAGTTTAGACTGCAATTGGCTTTGCTCCAGCTTCAAGGAATCACTGTCAATGCAAGAAAAGTATAATTTAAAAAAACATTTGCACTCACAAAAGGCACTGCAGTGTGGAAGTCTTTTTTTTTTTTTTAAGGGTCAGGATCAGCTAAAAGATAACATGCAAGCACCAGAGTAAATGAAAGAAAAAAGAGGCATGAGTGAGGTTTCTTAGCTCTGTGAACTCACTTTATTAAATATCTTATATAAACTGGTAATAGTTCCATATGTTGCAAAATGACTGCAGTATTACCTTAAATGGAGGAGAATAGCCATCACTTTGCCAGTGTTTGAATAATCTGCCTATTAAAAGGTAGGGGAGGGGTAGAGGTTGGAGCTACTATTTCCCTTTGGTTCTCTCTTAACCCTCACTTCCCAGAGTACGACAAAGACTCTGCAACAAGCTTTGAAAAAGAGATGGGAAAAAAAAAATGAATGCAGTGCTAAGTCCCCATAAAGCTTCCCATAAAACAAAAGCAGTATTATTTTTGTCATTGTTCCCTATTTGGGAATTTCCTCTGATAAACATTTCCTTTAGGAGCCTGAGCACAAGCAAAAGCATTACAGAGTAGATAGGAGGCGCCATAATTTCCATTCAGTAACAAAATAAAAAGAATTGTCTCACCTTTGAACACCGCTCCTGTCTCTTAAACACACATTGGAAATCTGTGGAATCATCTCCACAACTTTCTTGGTTGGCTCGGAAATGCTGCTTTTACAGTCTGAGTGAGTCTCCTTTTGCTGCAATAGCTCCTGTTTGGCATATTCTTTGAGCCTCTTGTACAGCGTGCGCAGGCCCTGTGCAGTGCGAGGAGGGCGATCTACTCCGATGGCATTGTAGTTATCAGCTATGATATCCCAGCATTTGTTTTTTTCCACTATTACAGAATGCTTATTGGTATGTTCCTCGAGAATCTTAACGTATGGCTTCACGAGTTTTAGCAAATCGAGCTTTTCAGATAAGGTAAAATTAGAAGATCTGGCCTTCCCAACCATTGTTATCTTTGAATTAAGGAAGCCGTTCCTGGAGCCACCATGCAGTCCCTAGCTCTGCTCAGCTCTTTTTCACAAACAGAAAAAGATCAGGCTTAACTAGGCTAGTCTCATTTAGGCCCACGCCTACAAGGGAGGGTTTATTAAAATTCCTTCAGCTTAAGCTGACGCAGGTTCAGGAAATCTGCTTAAGCCAAGCCTGACCTACATAAGGCTTCAGACTGAAGAAGGCGAGAAGAAACAAGCAAAATACACTTTTGTATGAAGAGACCAGACACACGCAGGATTTAGAAACATAAAGGTTTAGAGATTAGCATGTTACCCAGCTAAAAATTACCTAATTTAGCTTGAGTAACAAGCTCTGACACATCTCCCCAGCTCCCTCGCACGTATCCCGAACTGAAACCGTGCAGGGGATGATTTTACGTGTAGCGACGAACGCCCGAAAAGCAACAATTGCTTTGTGCGCGGCTCGGCGCGGTACGAGGCGAGGGGCGTGAGAGGCGGCGGCGGCAGAGCCCGCGGCGCCATTTGCATAGAGCCGGTCCTGCTGTCACTCACCGCGGGGCGGCATCGCCCCACCGCCGCTTACGCTCGGCCTTCGCCGCAAAGCCCGGCTTCTGCCGCGCCGGGCAGCACAGCCGCCGACACCGGCGCTTCTTAAAGAGCCCGCTGCGCTGCCCGGCACAGCCCCGGCCCGCGGCATCGCCCCGCGCCCGCGATATTCACCCCGCCGCGATTGTCAGAGTATCCACCAGCAAACAAATTGCTTCTATTGTAACACGTCCAGGCGTCCTCCGAGGATTAAAAAAAATAAAAAAAAAAATAAAAATCTGATTTTTGTTAACAAGACGTGCCCGCATTCCTAATGTTTGCTCAACAACGTATCAACCTTAAGCCAAGTCTTCACGTAAAAAAATGCACGCGAGGCTTTAGATTCGTGTGGTCTAAACTAAATCAACAAATGGGAGAAAAAGGAAAAACCTGCAGATGGAAGGAGAGGTGCTCTCAAACACGAAAAAGCAAAAAGTAAGTTTGAAAAATTAGGTCCTCCACTGAAAGAGTCCGGAGGGTGGGAACAAACACCATGTGAGACAGTGGCAAGAGCTTCCTAAGCTTAACATGTTCAGCCTTGAAAACAAGGGAGCCAGAAGAGGGGTGGGGGGAAGAGAAAGAGAAATAATTATAGCTTGAAATAGCCTAAGGCTATAAAGATCTAGGTATAAACTTGTTTGCTCTAAGGGGAGAAAACTCAAAGCAGACACAAGCCACATTCAAAACAAAAATTCACATTAAACAAAGGAGACTTTTAACTGCTAAAAATCAATTACCATTTAGAATAACAAGCAATTCTGGAATCCTTTCTGAGAGTTGGCTTGTCTGCACCACCCAACGAAACTGTGACCAGTCCACTTTGTTGGAATTGCTTTCAAGCCAAGATTAAATAAAGCATTTTACAGTTTGAAGCCTATTACACTCAAATTTGAGAAACAAAATATTCTTGCGGTTAGAAGCACTGTATGAAAACCATCACTTTTAAACACCTCATCCGTTCCTATTTCCTCTCACTTTGCACTTTACTAATGTTAAGAGTAGAAAGCTGGTGGTTATCCTTTTTTCCTAATTTATGCACTTGGTTGTTCTTTTGTAACAAAAAAAAACCTGGATGTGCTTCAGGTAGCTTAGGCTCTGGCAGTGTCAGAACTGAGTAGTCACAAGTGAGCCTACGCTGTACCCTCCGCTGGTTGAAGCAGTTGTGCAGTGCCCAGCCAGTCTCTTGACTTTTTAGTGAGAAAAAGAAAGAAGTCAGTGTTATGCTATGTGAGTAAAGGCTCCTATTTACAGACACAAAAACCACAGGTGAACAGTGTTAGGCAGAGGGACCCCAATAACCCAAATGAAAGAAACCAAGACCTGAGTTCAGCTGCTCCCAGGGCTGGGGGTGCGACCCAGAGGGACAATTCCACAGGAGAGGCTCCCTCTAGATCACCTGGCAGACTGAAGGAGGGGCTTACTGCCCACTGAGTATGGGATTCACTGCGAGATGCCAGGAACAGTATTTTGGGATTGCACAATATATATGTACAGAATATTCAGAGGAAGAACTGAAGGCAAGACAAGGGAGGGTGAACCATGGATGTGGTTTGGAACAGAACAAGCATAGGAAGATACTGGGGGGGAAAAGGGATAAGAAGGGCCAAGTGCATGTAAACAGGTGACTGCTCAGTATGGTTGCTCAGCCACGTCCTGCACCTGATCATTGCAGACCACCTTGTTAAACTATGTTTGTAGTAAACTATTTTCCTCTGAGAGTCATCTCCATTCTGCATAACCACGCATGGAAGCATATATGTCAGTAGCTGGAGTTGTACCATGGGTCACAGCGGCCCAGGTGCTGGAGGCACCAGCAAGTGGAGGGGCCAGAGCCCAGGCACACTGCCTGGATACCTGTGTCAGTGTGTGACCTCTGGCAAACACCAGGCCAGACTAGCCAGGCAGTAGGCTTGGGAGCCAAGAATTGGAGTGACAGGGAGTCTGGGCCAGATACTGCAGAGACCAGGAGGTCTGAGATTTGGCTACTGGAGGGACACTGAAATACCTGAGGGCTGGCCACTGGCAAAGTAATAAATCCAGGCCAGCTGCCAGAGACACGCAGTGCATGTTTGTGAGGCAAGTGGAGACCAGGGGATCCAGAGACGAGTAACTGAGCAGAGTAAGAGTTTAAGGCCACTTGCTGCTGGATCCACGTTGTATTTGCCACAAACAGGCTTTCATCACAGTCAGTCAGTGACAAGACTGAAGTTGCTTGTATTTGCATGAGTGCTGCATTTTTTGATGTCTGGCTGTATATACACATACAGTGTGCACATGTGCCTCTTGGGGATACATCCTTGTGGTCCTGGCTGTAGCAGGCTCCTCTATAATGGGCTATCAGATGCAGCAACTCCTAATATTAGACCTATCTGAACTTGTATTACTGTATCACCTTACTGCTTAATGTTGTTAGACAGACCAAGTTTCCACACTCATGTAATTATAGCAAAATACTGCTATAAAATTTTCTTTTGAGCAAGTGCCTGATGGAATGTCTGAATTACATATTGTTCTGCATGAGTGTAAAATAACCCTTGTAAAAAATGAAGTTGACTGCCAACCAAGATTTTTTCCTTCCTTTTTGAAATAGCTCTGCTCATCCCTCTAAGATCATATCAGTACTTGGATGAGAAATCACAGAAGGTGAAAAGCCTGGATATTAATGATACATATAGACTTTGAGCTGAAACCATAGGTGTAGCTCCAAGACAATTACCAAAAAAAAAAAAAGTGTCCACAATCCACCCTTCATCCTACACCTTCCACCAACACTTGCACTTACGCAACACAGTGCACAGCCAGTTCAGCAAGATGATCCAGCTACAGAATAATCAATTTATTTATTTTGCAAGCATAATAATTTAATAATTGGTTTAAGTCAACAAAATTGTGGGACATTGCCAAAACAGTAATTTCTGCCTCCTCCAAAATGTGGCATCTTCCTGCTCCTTCTCTGTGCTGATACAGCCTGGCCTGGGTCAGTAATAGTGTGGCGAGCAGAACGAGAACCCTGTACTCGGCACTGGTAAGGCTGCACCTTGAGTGCTGTGTACAGTTCTGGGCCACTCAGTTTAGGAAGGATGTTGAGGTGCTGGAGCGGGTCCAAAGAAGGGCAACAGGGCTGGTGAAGGGTCTCAAGCACAAGTCGTATGAGGAGCGGCTGAGGGATCTGGGGTTGTTTAGCCTGGAGAAAAGTAGGCTCAGGGGAGACCTTACTGTTCTCTACAACTACCTGAAAGGAGGTTGTAGCCAGGTGGGGGTTGGTCTCTTTTCTCAAGCAAATAGCAGTAGGACAAGAGGACACAAGCTGTAGCACGGCACATTTAGGTTGGACATTAGAAAAAAGTTCTTTACAGAGAGAGTGATTGGGCATCAGAATGGGCTGCCCAGGAAGGTCATGGAGTCACCATCCCTGGAGGTATTTAAGAAGGGCCTGGGTGCGGCACTTAGTGCCGTGGTCTAGTTGAAAAGGTGATGTTAGGTCAAAGGTAGGGCGCAATGATCTCAGAGGTCTTTTCCAACCTATTTGATTCTGTGATTTTTTTCTGAGCTGGGTTAGTTTTAACCACCAGCAGTTCCCTGATCCAGTATGCCACAGGACAAATAACTCCCAAAAAGAAATACATTGAAAATGCTTCTTCAGGCTCCATCTGGATCACTGCAGGGTGAATTGCAAACCATATTCCTAAAGACCTCTATTAACACAACTGAGGGGACAACAAACCACAGGTAGCAGTGAGAAAATTCTGGTCACCACTAAGGAAAATAAACATACATGCACCATTCACATCACTTCACTGTCTTCTATACCTCCTGTTTTAATCCCATGTACAAGGTACAGCTCATTTATCCTTCACATTTTTAAGGTGGAATTCACTAATTTGCTCAGAATTCTGAAAACAGAAGAGTTTTGCATTTGAGACAGAATACCCTGAAAAGGAGAATGTCTTAAATCAGGGGAGTATCTTGCAGGGAAAGAGAGGATCCTTTGTCACCCAGAACTGAGGAAGAATCCCTCCATGACAGATATAAAAAAAAAGAATCACTATAAAGTACATGATTCAAAGGCACAAAGACATCTGTGAGAACTGAGGATGCCCTAAGAAAGAAGCTGTCTTGAAAGATGCAGTTTGGATCAGACAGCAAACATGAATATGTTGAAGGGAATGACACCAGCTTAAGTGATTCAGGCTAGGACCTTCTAGTGCAGAAAATACCAAATCAACAGATTGCTAAGCCCTATGAAGTTGCTCTGCCCACAAAGTGGTAGCTCCGGGATAAGTCTTCAGGACTTCTGCTCTTATCTAGTAATACACAAGCAAACCAGCTCTGCTGAGACCTGGGGTTAGCATTTGCAATCATCTAGGAGCCGGAAAGTCTTAGGAAAAAAGAGGACAATTGCAAGATTTGAATCAAAGCTAAAATGAAGCCCTGGTACCCCTGTGCTTCTGATAAACTGTAAGAAGATTCAGCAGCCCGGATGGGGAGTGTTGCCCATCACTGAATATACTGGGCTATACTGGCAATGGAAACATTTGGCAAGTATCAAGACAGTTGGTTACTCTTGCAAATGAATTTGGCAGCTGCAGAAGATGATTTGAGAGCGTCCAGAGGTAGAAAGGGCTGCAAAATTCCATTAGGTCATCATATAGTCCTCTCTACTGACAGACAGCAAGACAGTGCCAAGTCATTCAATCTGCCTGCCTTTAAGAGCCTGCTGCAGCAAAGGGTGGGTGAGAAAGCTGTCCACTTCAAAGCTTTCTCGTAGGGACAGTTGTTTCATGAGCAATCTCTAAAGCTAAGGGTTGCGGGCATTATTCATTAAGGAAAGGGTTGAAGATTACAAAGTTTTGTGAACTGAAAGTTGCAAGACAACCTCACATGGAAGTTAGAGTGCTTGAATACATTTGAACCAGACTTTTTAGAAACACTTTCAGATCATTTAACTTGTGTTTCAAATGGCTTTCTCATGTCACTTGATTTTTTTTCCTCTCATCTTTATCAACACTTTTACCATCACTTTTGTACTTTCCTGTTCTTATTCTTGCTGTATGTGGACCTCTCAGATCATTCCTTTTCTTTCTCCTGTACAATTATTTCTAAACTTCTGTCCTGCATTGGAGGTGGGGCAAACAAAGGGAAGCTCTATCTCTTTTCTTTTTTCCTGCATCTATTTTTATGATCACCATCTAGCATGTATTAACTTCTAACCCCTAACAGTTCTTGCAACTGCTGCAAGAACAAGGGTGCCTGTCTCTCATGACAAGCACAGAAAACACAGATATTAACAATGCAATTATTACCTTTACAGAACTCTCCTGAAATTAGACTGAATTCCTTACAGTCTGCTCCAGAGCTCTTATCAGCTAAAATTCCAAGCAGAAAACCTAACTATACTTCTGTCCCTTCTGCTGATGTAAGGCATTCTCTCAAAATTTAGCCCACTGAAATGGGGAATAAATTAGACAATTAAAATGCCTCCCATGCCATATTTTAAGGAATTTATCTTCATCTCAGTCTGACATTCCAAGACCCACACATTCAGATCTGTAACTGTTCTTCAAACTAAGTTTGGCTTAAAGCTAAAGGACCATAAATTATAATACTATGTGACTATAAAGCACCATGAATTAGCTCTTCACTTTGTAAGTCATGTCCTTAAAACCAGAAAAGCTAAGAGCACCATTCTTTACAAATTAAAAAGTGTGTACACTCCTAATACATGCTTATATCTTCTCTGATCCTCCCTTCCAACAAGCTTTTTGATGACTGATCAGAAGCAGCTGAGAAATACAGAAAGGTTTGAAAGTACTATTTTCTCAGAATATTTTGCTTAAATTCTCACATCCCCACTAGCAAGATAGCCTCTAGAAAAAGAAATGGTGTAAGAGAAGTCAAATTGCTGAAATTACCACATTTTTTCATAGAGATATGAAAATTTTGGAGATTATGCTTTTAAATACTAACATCAAAATACTTCCCCATGCATTATACGTTGCATTTGACACAGGAGCAGCTTTCTCTGTTCTTCTAATTTTGTTCAGTGGATATTTTGAGGACAGCGAGATAACAGTCTCATTATCTTGACTTCAGGAAAGTCATATTGTGACAAAGCTTTTCCTTCAGGGGAAAATTTAAGGCCCAAAGCTAAAAGCTGGGACTGGACTCAAGTTATGCTGGCATGGCAACAAAGGGGATCCAGACAATGAGCGCAGCCCCAGAGAGATTTGACAACTAGCTTTGAAGGCATCCAGGCCTAGTCTGCAATAATACTCATGATAGCTCAGAAAACCTCCCAATTCCCTTCTGAAAGGCATTTCTTGTCCCTCCAGCTCATAGCTGCATCCTCTCTATCTTTCCTGAAGTCCACCTTCATATCTGTTGGAGATCGAAGAGCTGGAAACACACACACACACACCCCGCCCAACCCCCAACACTCCAAACTAGGACTTTCCAAAGCGTGAAAGAATGAAAAAGAAAATCATGTGAGAACATGCAAATAACCATCTATTTCTCTTTTGTCCATCTTACATTCACATAGGCTGGTAATAAATTTTGATAATCAAAAGAAGAAACTATGTGTATAGCTTCCCTCAGAATGAATGAGGGAACAGAATTATTACTGATAAACCTGAATCCTTTAAAATACTGTCTATACAGACTATTTTCCAACTTCCTAATTTTTAATGATTTAATGAATAACTAGATAATATCTTTTTATATATATGGCAGACTACATGCCGTGTGTTTGCATGCAGCTCCAGAGAGATAAATTAATATATTAAATATAAATACAAATAAGTATATTGGGATAGTAAGTTCATTTCCCACCACATTGCCTGCCAGCCCTTGGAAAAGGGAGTTTGCTTTATATCTGCAGTTTCAAAATTAGGTCTCTGTTTCTACACAAGAAGGAGTCTTTAAGTCTTTTTAAGTCGTTTGTTTGTTTGTTTACAAATTTTCAGTAACTTAATAATTTAAAGAAAAATAGATGAAATATTATAAACTTTACACGGAGCACAGCTTTCTTCAATAGTGGATATATCTCTACTCAAAAGTAAGGAACATGGCAATTTATATTTTTTTATCGTAAATAAGCAGCCACAGTTCTATTCAACAGACAAGTTACTACTGCAAAACTTTCATTTTAATCCCTCCAACTTCTTGGAAAATGTTGAATATTGTACATCTAATATAACTCTTTTTCTTTATTTTCTGATCATGTAATACCATTCTGATTTCTCATTTTCTACCCCACTCCTTCAAATACAGAGCACACTAAACTGGGACAAATGAAAAGTACATTTCTCTGTCAAATCACTGCTCTTTTCTCAAATGCATGAATATCCTGGTTATATCATTTATAGTTACATAAAGCCTAGTTATTCATGACATATGATCATATGAAATTATAAATTAGGTTGTACTAATTGTGGAAATATCACACTGGAATTATGCAATTCTTGATTTGTTTTACAGCAGCATTGCAGATGGCTTCCCTGTCCAGGAAAGCTGCTTTGCAGATGCTGAACATTATATGAAATGTTGGTTTTGGTGGTGAAGCTGCTCTAAGTTCCTTCTTCCCATCTCACTGTTGGCTGCTAATTCTATTAGCACCATGTATCTCACCACTTGGCTAGTGGGCATCCCAGATTCAGGATGAGCAACAACAGTCATGGATGTGACAACAGCCCAGGGAACTCCAAGTGTTTACAATCAGCTGGGGAAATGCCAGGGAAGGTCTTAAGATGGCAGCAGAGTAGAAGAGCACCAAGTAAAAAGATTTTGTCCTGAGCAGATGCCAAAGAGTCCCAAAGCTACAGACCAGAAAACACAAGCTATCTAGGACACAGAATTCTCTGTGATAAGTCTCCCGGCAACACATTGACTGCTGGGCAGTGTGACTGCACCAATGACAGTGTGCATGGATACCCACCGTGGTTTGTGCAATAAATGCACACTTCTGGAACCACTGTCCAACCAGAGAGATTGACAATTTCTCTTATTTGTAAATGTATAGATACATTTACATCCAGTTTTAACAAGTCCTCATCTCCTAAGATGACCTGATCAAACAGGTGATACTACACAGTAAAGAAATGATCCTGAATTGAGAATCAGCTTGTCTCTAAATTTGTCTATTTGCTATTATAAACTCTTCTGTCCAGAATATTGCAGGGAAAAGGAGGTCATTACAAAACATAAAGAGCTATCCAAGTAATTTGGTAATATTCTGAATAAGAAATTGTAACAAAATTTACAAACTTGCAAAATCTAACTTGCAAACAATGCAGTAATAAATTACTTACACTCAGCCATCCAGTCACACCTTAGGTGTACTACGGTGTGCTTGGTAATTATTAAGAGCTACAGAGGTTTATGCATTATTTTTTACCCAAAGACTTAACTGCTTTACCAGCTGTTTATAAAAACATTTCAAGGGCACACTCAACTACAGCTATACATGCAGTTCCACCACTAAAATAGATGGTAAAAATACTCCTGACTGGAATATCTTTTCCAGTTCATCTGTGAAGTGCAACAACAGAAACTGAATTAATACTTCGACTTTTGCAGACATCCTAGTAATTTTAGCAATAATATGCTTGATTATAAGATGCCAGGCCTACATGTTTTTAGTTGTGTTATCTAGAAACCAAAAGTAAGCAGTTAGACTGAAATCAGACAATATGACAAATCCTGAAAATAATATTATTTAATCCTCTGATTAAAAGTGATATGTAATTGATTGCTAGTGTCATAAATGAACAATGGATTTTCTCTTACAATATTCAAATGAATCGGTTAAGAGGATTCTTATTCATATCAAGTCATAGAAGGTATCAGACAAATCTGTAACAATGTTCTAGAAAGCTGAAGGGGCCAACAAAGATTCCCATTACGAAAAATGAAACTTAAATTTGTAGAGTCCAAACCTCATAGATCAATGTACTTAGCAAACATTAAGATTGCAGAGAAGAGAGAGAAAATATATTCAAAACTATATGCAAATAATAAATACCATTAATATCATCAGCATGGAAAGCATTCAGAAACATCTATCGAGAGACACAGGATGAACACTTGTTGTGAAATAGTTACAATCTGTCCTCATTGTTAGGTCAAAGATAATATCCGAGTATGACTTCTAACAAAGTTCCTCTTGGAAGACACATTAACAGATGTTAGTGATGGATGAAAGACAAGGTACTCCTGAACAAAAAACCAAACAGGAGGTGAGCTGTAACAGAATAAAACTCTACATCCAGTTTTTCTGTTCACCTACATCAGGTTCAAACAATGAAATCTCAGTCCAACTGCAATGTGCGTCTAAGTGTGCAGGTGAAAGAGCTATTCATTTCCACACACTGCATAGTAAGCCCAAAGAGTAAAACAGAGCAACATTCTCCTAAATTAAAAATACCAACCGAAAGCAAGCTGCAAACTCAGATAATAAGCATCAATTAAATTCAGTAGGTTTTATATAAATAAAGATATATATACATAAAAACATTAAGTTGAAGAAGAAAATGTGGACAAAAACCTCAGTTCTGGCCAATCCTGCTCACCAGCATCACTGAAGCGATACTAAGTACACTTCAGGCATCTGCCTGTCCATTGTTTCTTCCAATCCAAACTATTTGCATTTTCTTGTTATTGCTTTTAGATCCTCAGAATGTCATGAGGACAAGTAGAAACCAAGTACCTAAGAGGTGCAATAGTATTCTAACAAATACATTTATAATTTTGTTTTCACTTACTGTTAAATAGTTTAGGAATGTTAAAGTAATTTTCATTTTTAAAGAGCATGCAGACTTAGCTGACAGAATTCTCTGGAGGTATGTGACAAAAAACACTAATGACAATGTCAAATAAATTACCTCCCTCCCACTCCTCCCTTCCCCCCCATATTGTGTCAACAAGTGCTATATTCTGAATACAAAACAAGGGTACCAAGGAGATTGCTGTGCTCTTTGCCTCTTAGTAATATCCAAACACCAATTCATAAAGCAGTAGTAAAGTCTGTTTTCCTGTAAAGATAGGTAACATAATGTCCCAGTATTCAGAACTTATAATCACAAATAGTAAACTGCCCAATTAACAGCATGTTTAATATCTTACAGTTCAAAGACCCTTAAAATTACAACACAAAAACAAGTTTCACTTACAGTTGCTACAAACTATTACACATTTTTAGAAATATCTCATCTCATAGAATTTCTGAGTCCCTTATGCTTTATTTTTATTAGTGACATTTTTAGGGAAAAGTTTTTCTGAAAAGAAGCCTAGAAAACCAAGTGGGTTTTTAAGCCAGATATGCTGTAATTTTTGATTCATCTAATCAAATCCTTACTTGTCTGCTCCATGAAATGGACACCATGTGTCAGATAACAAGCTTTTTTGAAAGAATGAGCAGCATTTTCAGGGTTGGGTTTCAGAAAAATTAGCTCTATGAACAGTGCAGTTGTCCAATGGTCCACAGGTGTTTCACAAGAATTTCAATGGAAACTAGGGTATTTATTTACACATTCCACTGCCGCACTGGAAACCCAAACACAGCAACTTTGAGCATGATATAAAACTAACAAACTTTATCATCTGCATTAAATGATACAGAGACAACAAATCAAAATAATACATACACACAGACGTTTTCAATCTTAAAATTTTGTTAATGCCCCTCGAACAGTGAAGTATTCTTTGCCTGCAGAGACTGGCAGTCAGATACAATTCCACTATAATATTAATAATAATAAAAAACCCAAACTGACTCTGGCTTTCACAACTGGTTTCCATTACTTCTGAATTTCATACCAAAACCAACTTTGACACAACAATTTCATTTCACACTACAAAGGAGGATATGGTTTACACAATCTATGTAATTGCTACATTAGCTGTAATGAATAGCAGACAAAAGTGACGTAAAGAACAGAAACTGTCTTGGAAAAATCTAAGTTATTAAGAAATTACTTAAGATTTATCGGAGCCAGGATTGTTTTCTCACTGCAGTGCTTGCATTACCAGTGAATCTGAAGACGGTAACTAACAGTGACATTAGATATCTTTCTTTTATACCACATTTCATCATAGCTTTATGAAGCTTTGCAGGGTTAGCCCCATTCTGCAGGCATAGAAGGGCTTTGGCACAAAATGGCTTGTTCAGTTACTCAGAAAGGCAGCAGCACATCAACAGAAGTAGCTCACACAGTCTCACTCCACAACTTCTTTGGTTATTTTTCAAAAGTCATCACAGAGGACCCATACCAGCTGCACCCGGAATTCATGATACTGAAAAGGCATTTAGTATCTTTTCCACTTTACAACATTTTTTCCCTGGAAAGACTGCTGATTTCCCAGATTATTTTGGAAATAAATCTACTGTGTACCTTTCAATTGCACTGCTAGTCAAAACCAGCAGATGGAAGATTCTGCAGTTGTATCTGTAGGGAAGCATGACCCCTCAAACTACTTGTGGCTCATATGCCCACAAGATGGGGCATCCAACAAAGCAGGGAGCTGGCTACTGAACAGACTGAGTGCATAAGACCAGTTACTGGAGGGATCTGTATTGTCTGTGTCCATGTGTGTATACATAGAGATACACATATATTCATTTCTTTTCCACAAAGAAACTTTCACCCTGATCAGCCAGAGAGGGGAACAGGATGTGCCCACTGGCACTGCTTGTGCTTGCCTGAGTGCTGTGTTCTCTGTGTTGGACTATGTTACCAGCTGTGTGTGTATATTCTGGACATATGTGTGCCTATTTGGAATAGTTACCTATTGGCTGGACCTTGGGATGCAGAGCTATGGCAGATTTGCTTCAATCAGGCTTCAAGATTTAGCAGCTTTTATCATAAACAAAATTAAATATGACTTTCTTTAAAGCCTTCTGAATTATAATGCCAGCCATTCAAGGTGATAAGCCACCACTGGATTTTCTTCTAAAACTCCATTCATTACATAAAGTATCAATTAAATGAACCCTAAAATGTCATTATCAATATAATTAATTATGAAGAAACAACAGTGAAATAACTGTAAGACAGGTGTTGAAATGCCTGAGCTGGCCCAAAAAGGAGCAATTTTCATCCATCAATGTTAATAAATTCAAGCACAAGGCTTTCAAGTTGCACTCGGCTCTTGAGGTTGTACACTTGCATTCATGCAACACAGAACTGTGCTGTATCTGTGGTCAGGGCACACCAAGACTGGGAAATGAAAACAGTCAACCCCACAGAGGGGTTCAGGTTCATCAAAGTGCCTTTGCTACAGACACCACAAAGTGTCTTTGCAGTGCTTAATACCTGGCCTTTCAGAGTAATATTCATTACCAGGGCGCAAATGACTAGAGTACACACACACAAATGAGCAGAGACAGTTTTGCTCTGCTGGTAGAGTTGGCTTGAACCTTCAGTGCCCACTGGAGACACTGAAGAAGAGAAACCCTTATAAATTCTCCATTCAGAACGGTTAGCATTGTCTGCACAAGGTCAGCACAGTCTCCAAATTACAACACTTCCCCCTATTTAGGGCATCACAGCTCTCGTATTGCTATAACTGTGGATTAGAGTGAGTTGACTATAGTGCTCTTCTGGAAGACACAAACCTGAATAGTGATACTACCAACTGGCTTCTAAGACACCTTTTTTCCCCCTTTTTTATTAAAAAAGTCATTTAACGCTTGTTTCTTTCACTCTTTAACCAGCAGAATACCAAATGCACCATTGCACCATCTTTGTAGTAGAATTTCATTACAGTTTAGCAAGCAGCGTAGCATTCATAAGTTTTAAAATTCTCTTATGATAATGGCAGTAAATAAGAAAGATCATCTTACCAGCTTTGGGCACATTTAGTGTTTTCATTTCCACTTTCCTACACTTATCAATGCTGAAACTTGCTTTTGTCTTTACTTTTCCAGTTGACTCCACAGACTCTGTAAAATTTTCATTTTGATTCTGGACATGTATTTTGGAAAGTAATGAAGCACTTCCCTCTTTCTCATCTCTCTGCAAAAGAGAAATGAGTTCACAATAGCATTTCCTTCAGGCAGATGAAGAGAAATAGAGAAAATAGCAACAAGAAGGGATCTCAAGAATAGGAATTGTCATTATCAAACTGTCTACATAAATATATACATCCCTACACAACAATATGCATACCATGTTCACAACAAAAAGCATATGCATATCATATGAAACAACACTTGTGCCAATAGTTTATGAATTGAATTTAATAAAAGTTTTATGTAGGTACATAAATAACAATTGTAATGCTTTTTTAGGTTAACGCTAAAGGTTTCAGGGGAAGTTCCTTGCCACAAAACTGCAACTTGATGTACTGACACATTATTACAAGTATCTTGCGTTTTTCTTTTACCGAAAAAAAACCCAACAAAGCCCATGCCAAGATGCAATCCCTACCTCAGCTACATTGGGAATTGTATTTGGGCTCAACATTGATTACTTTTATTTATTTGAAAAACACTTTTCTGTATCCACTTCATAGAGTTAGAGAAACCTACCTGAGAGGCAAATTCAAAGGTACTGAGCGCAAATCAATCAAAATCTATTCTGAACAGATTATTTAAGAAGAGGTTTGTTTGTGGTGAGCTCAGATGCTATCTTTCAGTCACAATACTGTACAAACAAATATACTTTTTAGTGAGTTCATTTTACCTCTTTTAATTTCATTTCTTGGTCCATCTCCTTAGTTTCATTCTTGGGATGAACTGCAATACATTTTCCTGGTGGTGTAAACCTTGGTTTTTTGGCTACATTTCCTAGGACTTGACTTGGAGCTGCAGATCGCCTCATATTTAATTTTACTGCTCTGGCAAGTGGACAGGAAGGAAGGAAGCAGATAAAGATAACTGTACTCTGAATAGGCTTGAAATGTAAGAATATACCCAAAGATAACAACATAAGCACTATTTTACAACAAAAGATAGCATAAAAGATTTTCAAATAACAATCTTAATTCAAAAGCATAATACAATTTAAGAAGAAGTGGTATCATTACAATGCATTGTTTATGTACTAAGAAATATCAACTACAGCAAATTCTGTAGTTGAACACTTCCTTTTTCATTTAAAAAGCCAATGTGCAGTTTCCAGTAGCAAGAAATACCTGGAGATAAACAATGTAGGGCTGCTTTAATACGCTTACACAAGTTTATAAAAAGAAAGACAATTTGAAGCAAAACTAACTATTCTAAACACTTTAAATGCAACTTTGAAAAGCCCATTATTAGCGCACAATGAATAACAAATGTTGAAGGTATGTCTCATATCCACTATAATGAGCTTAGACTTCAGCAGTACATAATCTCAAAATTAGAGTGGAGGTCCATGTTATGTCCAGTTGAACAATGGAAGAAATATATGATAGGTTTTCCCTCAAAATATAAGAACATTATTCCCCTAAACAACCTTAGTACAAAACCAGTACACCAATGTTAGTATAACAAAATTTACTTGCAACCACTAGAATAACAAATTACAATCTTAATGCTTCAAAGTAGTAGATAGAAAAACAAAACAAGAGAATAAAGTTCCAACAGAATAACAGTAGCTGAAATGAAGAAGCAAAGCATGGTACAGCAACTTATGGGACTTATTTTGGCTTAATTCTCATGGACTGTTTCTTTTAATTGATCCCTCCAACTACTAGGTTAAAAATAAACCATAATACAGATTTGCAGACGCAAACTTTGTTACTATCTCAAAAGCATGTTTGCATCCTGCTGCAACAGCCAGTGAGTTTCTGCACATTTTTTGGCACTACTCTGCACTCCAGTGGCTTCCTGGGGCACAACCACTGTTCCTCCCAAGGCTTGCACAGAAATAGTAATGGAGTATGGTCAAAACACTTTGCAAACATGCAGTTAATAACATAAGCAAAGCTCTCTCCTCCATATCTGACCCATTAGGATATATATGATCCAGTCACTACACATAAACCTTAATGGCAAAACTCCCTAACTGTTGTCGATTCCACTGTGACTGTTACTAAAAATGCAAGGAAAGAAGCCTCTGACTGTGTCAGCAGCAGTTCACATAGGTTAGGCCTACTCAACAACAGTGTTAGCATACGAATTTTGTTAACCCTATACAATAAGAGAGTAGCTTGGTTATTATAACAGGAATACCTGTAGTGTGAACTGCTGATAGCCACTGTGAACACTGCAAAGGTGTCAAGAACCTTCCAGAGGAGCAGACTGCAATGCCAGTGCTGAGCACAGGTAACTTCAGGTGCCATGTGAATTTGATCAAGTTCTCTACCCAACTCTACATACAATACACAGTGATGCTTGGGAAGACAACTCAGGACACCCCAGGACTCCGCATGAGAACTGTCCATAGCATGGCTGAACTGCTACACTAACCCCACCCATGCACTTCTGGATCTTAGTCACATGTTGGGTGAAACAGGGGAGCTGTGTAGTTCATAAATTGCACATACCTGTGATTGAAGTGTTTTGGTTTCCCAATTCGTTTGGACATTGTGCTGTCATTTGGTCTTAAACCACAAAATCAGACTCATTAGGAGATTTACAAACTAGTAAGAAATTTAAAGACACCACCCTTGATAACTCAGTAACTTCACTCATTAAATTTTAGCTGTAAAAATATTTCCAGTATTACCGACTTGCAACTACAAAAACCTTTAAGGGGGTTGTGTTTTTTAAAATGGAATATTGCTTCCAGCAATATATTTCCCTCTCTGTTTTCAAAACATAAGCTTTTATAAAATATAATAAAGACACAAAATACAGAAAGTAATAATTAAAATGTTTCTATTTTGTATCTTTACAATAGTACACATTAAAAATAGACTATGGTGGATGTGCAACAAAAGACTGATGCCAGACCTTGTAGATGAGATCAGAGTGAGTGCAGCAAAGGCAAGGAACAGCTCCACCTTACAACTACATCAACTAATTTGCAATTATGCCCTTTCCTCAGAGACATCACTGATCCACCGAACCATACTGTACTTGCCTTAGCCTTGGGTCTGGCTGCAGAGAAACAACTGCAGGGAAACACCTGCAAGCAATGCAAAAAGCACAGCTCCTTCTTTTGATTAGCCGCCTGGCCTGACCGAATCCAGCGCCCCGTGAAACCACAACCCAAACCGTCTGGCGAGCGCATCTGGTCTGGCAGGCACTGAACTCGGTAGGACTTCTGTTTTTAAAAGGTACGTTAATAGCTGCATTACAACAAAGCACACACACAAAGAACATTTCAAAATTTTACACATCCAACTCAACTCGGTGTGCAGAGCCCTGTTAAAGGCACCTACATTGACCATCTCGGCCTAACCTGAGCAGGGTGCTCTCTGGGGTGTGCGAAAAGGCATTCCTGGCAGAGGCGGGGAGGCAGCACAGGGGCTGTGCGAGCTACAGCAGTGACACAGCACCAGCCTCTGCTCAGTCACACTGCGGGCAGCGAGGGCACCGCCTTAACATCGACATAGGGGAAAATCGCCTCGGACGGCGAACAGCTGTAAGGGCTTTTTACAAGGGCAAGGGGGAATGTCTTGAAACTGAGAGTACTTTAGATTAGCTATCAGGGAGAAATTCTTTACTGCAAGGGTGGCGAGGTTGCCCAGAGAAGTTGTGGATGCGCCATCCCTGGAAGCGTTCAAGGCCGGGTTGGATAGGGCTTTGAACAACCTGGTCTAGCCGAAGGTGTCCCTGCCCACGGTAGGGGGCTGGAACTGGATGATGTGTAAGGTCCCTCGCGCCGCCCCCCGCCCGTACCTGCAGTCCCGGCCGTGCCGCTCCCGCCGCCTCAGCAGCGCTCAATTGTCCCGCCGCGGGCTCCCGCCGGCCCCGCCGCGCATGCGCCCCGCGCAGCGACACACCCCCCCACACCCCCGCTCGTGCGAGGCGCATGCGCGGGGCCGGGAAGGGCCGGCCTGCCCGCCTGCGGGACTGGGCGGGGTGGCGCGTGCGCAGAGCAGGCAGCGGCGCCAGCGGGCGGTGCCGCGCGCAGCATGGTGGGGCGGCCGTAAAGGGAGCCTGGGCTGCGCGACAGCGAGCGGCGGACGGTGTAAGTGAGTGAGGGAATGAGGGAGGGAGGGAGGATGTGGGGTGTCCCTAGGACCCGGGCCCGGGACAGGGTGGGGCTGGGCCGGGGGGCGCGGTGCGCTGCGCCGGGCTTGTCCACAGTGTCTGTGAGGGCCCTTCTGCCGGGCTGACGGCGTCATCGAGGCCCTGTGGGGAAGGGAGCGGTAACTGTGTGTGTACATCAGTCTGTTTAGCTGTGTGTGTGTGTGCGCACTGTGTGTTCACTCTGTGTGCGCAGATGTGTGTGTGTGTGCGTGCTCTGTGTGTGCGCTGTGTGGTGCAGTGTGTTCAGTGTGTGTGTGCGCTGTATGTGTTTAGGTCTGTATGTGTGTGTAGCTGTAGGGGTGGCTCCTCGAGGCCACATAGGTGTTGTTGCTCGGTGTCAGGTCGTGGCTTCTGATGTTTCCAGGCTGGTTTTGTGCTCCCTGACCGGGATCGTTGCCCTTTCCTGAAGCGCCTCCCCAGGCCAGACCCAAAAGCCTTCCCACTTCTGCCTGTGCAATGTTCCCCCTCCCACAACCACGAGAAGAGAGAAGCTCCACTGACTGTGTTCCTGCCTCTCTGAGCAGAGCCTGGCCCTGCACAGTCTCAGAGGTGGTCACAGAATCACGGAAACAATCAGGTTGGAAACTGAGATCGTGGAGTCCAACTCGGTGTTGGATCAAACACCATGTTGTCAGCTAGACCATGGGACTAAGTGCCACATCGAGTCTTTTCTTAAACACCTCCAGGGATGATGACTCCACCACCTCCCTGGGCAGTCTGTTACAGTGTTTAATCACTCTTTCTGTGAAGAAATTCTTCCTAATGGCCAACCTAAACCTCCCTTTTTAGGCCATGTCCTCTCATCCTGTTGCTTGTTACCTGGGAGAAGAGGCTGACTCTCACCTGGCTACAACCTCCAGTTGGTTGTCGAGGTTTGAGCCTCCTTTTCTCCAGGTTAAATAACCCCAGCTCCCTCAACCATTCCTCATAGGACTTGTGCTCTAGCCCCTTCACCAGCTCCAGCCCCTTCACCAGCTCCATTGCCCTCCCTGGACTCTGGTCTGCGAGGGACGGGTCGTGCATTGATCACTCTGTTTTGAGTGAGTTTTGCAGTAGGACAGGAGGTGTTATGTAAAAATGTTCTTTGTCAGAGTAGTTCTGTTTCCTGGTAGAGGCCTTAAATTAACTGTGTAGCTCATATTGCTTGTTATAGAAGCTTTTGTTGAAGAGTCAGTTGTTTATGCCAGTGTAAGCTGGTATTGCTGTCCATTTATTCTTACCCTCTTCAGTTCCCTTTCTCTCACACAAATGTTCATGAGACTCCACAGAGCGCCAGACTGAGGGAGTAACTCTATGGTTCAAAGCTGGTTTTAGGTATGCCTCTGCCAGGCAAACAATGCAGGATGACAATTACTGAAAAATTACTTAATACCTGTGTAGACTGCAGGAGATTTTTGCTTGTCAAAAGCAATGGGGGAAAGTAAAATATATATGAAACAATGGAAAGCAAATACTCTGTAATAGTTTATGGTTTTTCTCCCAAACAAAGAAATCCCTGTGCAATTATACCCTTTACAATTTATGCATCCTCACCCATGTGCTTTTCATGCACCTTGTTAGTCTTGGTGCTTTGTGATCTGGGGTCTTCTAACGCCGTGTTGGATTCTCTCTCCATCTGCATGCAGGCAAGGCATAACTGTTCTTACCTTGTCAAGTTACAGCTTCTGCTGATGGCTGTGAGCTCCTTATCTTCTGGTTTCTGCTACTTGTGCACCTGCTCACCGCCAGAGCATGGGAAAGTCCTAGACTTAGGATAAACATTACTAAGCAACAACTAAAACATCAGTGTGCTAGCAACATTCTTCTCATTCTAAAGACAAAACACAGCACTGTTCTGGCTACTAGGAAAATTGCTAAGAAAATTAACTCTGTTCCAGCCAAAAGCATATCGAGGTGAAAGTCACGGCTTGCAGCCTCAGGCTTCTGTCAACTCAGTCTACGTAGGCTACACAAGTGAATGTAAGTAAACAGCACACTAAATCACACAGTATTATGACTTTAAGTGGCTCATTCTATTTAAATGTTACTTATTTAAGCTAAACAATTAATAACTGTTAGCAAAATAAAGTAGTTTTTAGGTGCAAACAAAAAAGGAGCGTGACAATTGGTGAATTGTAATAGAATCAGGAAAATAAGTTTTGAGCCCAAATGGAGGAGAGAGAAATGAGCAGAGGTTGAAAATTAGCTGATTTTGTGGTGGAAATACTGAGTAAAGTGGTCTGTACTGCTGGAGAGCATGGCATTCATCTGATGCTCTCTCTGCCTTTCTCTTGACTAAAGTCTATCTCTTGAAGTTGGCAAGAAGATAAAACATCTCTCATTCATCAGGTCAGGAAAATTCTACTGGAAAAGGTCTTGCATTTCAGTAACAGCTGTGATGTTATCTTTAGAACACCCCCTTGCATTTTTTGCCTCAAAGTTCCTGTCCACTTTTTGTTTGAACTATGGTTTTGTTTGGGGCTTTATACATACATACATTTATTTATATACATATATATATATTTGTTGTACTTCATTTTTCTGGCAGGCACAAATAAAGTTTTTGTTTCCCATTTGATAAAAATACTTCTTCCTGTGTTCTATTAGACTTGAAAACTTGCTAAAATATGCCAAATAGTGTCTTGAAGACTTGGTCCTCAGGGATCAGCAATGTATGTGCAAAATGTAGCTTACAGCATCTACAATTCTAGTAGAACAGAGACTCTAGGACAGCAAAAATACTTAGTTTTGTTGACTTCTTTTGTATGTCCTTGAAAGTTTTCGAAAAGTAGAATCCTGTGGGATCCATGAAACCAAATCAAAATATATGCTTAAAGATCAAATTACTGAATCTCTGTATGCTGTTTAACAGTCTTCCAGCATAAATGTACTATATGTTTCAATGTTTGTATCAGTATTGGGAACTGATACTTGATTTCACATTCTCCTTAATGATAATTAGCATTGTTCTATGCTTTTTAAACTTTCCCTTGTGGTCCTTGCTGTCCTTACAATCACAGCTTTGTGCGAAGATGACATTCTGTTCACACTGAACTGGCAAAATCCCGAGTTTCCTGTTTTTGCAGAAGACCTGTAAAAACATGTAAGGAGCAATGGTGAAAAAATAATTAATCATCTTCTAAGATGATAAGCTAAAATAGACTCTTTTAAGACATAGAATGTCTGTGGAGGCTGTGGAGGAAGGAGCAGCATATCCCATATCTGTAAATTTAGCTTCCCTGTGTTGTTGGTGATGATGTAACCACAAAAGCAGAGCTGAGCACAGCCTGTAAAATCTGCCAGGCACATGGGCAGAAATCTGTGTGGATTGCATTCCCTGCTTTTGTGGCAACACTCACTAGGTCACATGGCTGGTAGATGTCCCAGCTAATCTAAAGCTGGCTCAAGCATCTCTGCTTGGTGTTGGCTGTGCGATAAACATGCCAGTAGAAACACAGCACAATACAGAAACTATGTAGCAGATGATGTGTTTTGTATTCAGGTAATGTGCATGGTTGCTTGTGTTATGTATGCCTTTATTGCAGTTTTTCTTAACTTTAGTCTCAGCAAATACCCTTTTAACACTAGCACATTTCATGGTCAGTGAAGACACGTTTTGATAGTCAGATATATAAAATCTTCTGAATTCCAATTTTATGTTGTATTCATAAAGAGAAATTGCAGAGTTCTTTTTTTCCTTCAGAACAGAATTTTACATTAGTCCTTAGAGATCCTTGCAATTGCTTAAGAGATTTAAGTAATGGCATCCTTTATGTTTTGCTATAGTTTTTTTTGTTTCAAATGAGCAAGCTTCTGTAGCAAGTTATGCTACACACAAGAGCAAAGATATTTGTCAATGCAACAAACTTGACTATTATAGTTCTGTTTTTAAAATGTCCTGCATATCATGCCTAGTTAAAAATAGATTGTATAAGAAACTTCCATCTTTTTGAGGAATATAATTTTGCCAGATTTGAGTTACTACTTTTGAGTAATACTGAATTCTCTTGTCTTCAGTCTTGCAAACAAAACTGGCTTCAAAATTGAATGGTAGCGGGGTGTTCAGTTATGTGGTAAGTATCTGCATCAGTAATAACTGAAAGAGAGACTGATGATATTTTCCCCCTAATCTAGTCAGATTGCTTGTGTTGAATTGTAGGTTTTTCAGTGGCTTGCTTTGGAAAGCTTGGGTTTAGTGGGCTGTTAGGACAGCACCTATTCAGTAGGGAGAGCATCTATTCAGTAGCTGGCTGGTTAGACATAGGACTCAGTAACTTAGGAAACATTTGTGAACCTTGCTCTTTCTAATTTTTCTCATAGGCATAATAAAGCAGTGAAGACAAATTGAAGGAGGTTTCCTACCTTACTAACCAGAAAACTGTTTTCTGAAGTATTTGGATGAACTACATATATATGTAGTAAAGTCTACAAAGGTGGGATATCTTCTTTTTCTGTTTTATTTAGAAAACCTCATAACTAAGGAAAATCTCTTTTTACAAGTCTCAGTCGGTTACAGTAATTTTGTATTTTAAAGAGCAATGTGGATCCTAAACCAGTGAGTTCTGTAGAGTCTTTTAACAAATTCCACTAGGCTTTTCATGACAGGATTTTGATGAAGGCAGATTGCCCATTAGTTCTTCTTCATAAAGCTTTCAAATCCATTTAAAGGCTAGTCTGTTTTATAGCATAGATCATGTAGGAGAAGACAGTAGCTCCTCATGATTTCAGGGTTGGCTGCAGTTTTGGCTGCTTTTACTTCCCAAATATTAAGTATTTCTTTAGGCATATGGAGACATCATGCTGTTCCCTCTGGCATGGAAGTCTACAATGAGTAGAGAATCTTAGTATTTTTATTTTGCAGTATGGAAGTATGAAATTCACACCTCAAGTGGTGTGCTCTTTTTCTCATGGAGATCTGCTAGTTGAAAGTGCCACAGGTATTGTCTGTAAGCACACTTTTTTAAGTTTGTAAGGCATTACATAAAAGGCATTAAAACAGAAAGCAGAAATTTGCATTTGAACTTCAATTATGTTTCTGCTTCAAGTCACGTAAACAGAAACTATATGTTTCACAGTGACTGCTAAAGTTTTGTTCAATAACAGAGTTCTGACCAAGCACAGCTCAGCTGTCTGTAAAGCCTTTGCTTTCAGAATTCCAAGAATATTGATATAAAATTGTGATTCTGAGATCTGGCAGTACAATCCTCAAACTCTTACTGAAATCTTGAAGTCTCCAGAGTATGTGTTTGCATTCACACCTGTGAAGTTTTTTTATTCACATTAAGGTCTCAATGATCCTAGAATTGCTTTCAGGCCTTTTTGTGCATCTAACCATACAGATTCTGCACAAAGACGGCTTTATTTCTACATAGGGTTTTTTTATTAGGTTGAAAGTGTGTGGAGAGCATGGGTTATGACATTGATCGTTTCGTGGGCTATGTTAACGAAGGGCTGTTGTGCTCCATCTGCCGAGACGTTTTAGAAGATCCATTGCAGGCTCCCTGCGAACATGCTTTCTGCACTGCCTGCATCCACGGGTGGCTTGTCCATCACAGTAACTGCCCCGAAGACAGACAAGTCATTGATGTGTCTTTGCTACGGCCTCTCTACAGGTATTCCATAATCTTCCTGTGTGTTGAAATTACATGAATTTCGGATTTATCAGTTTTGCTTACACCGTTTGGTCTCTTGTCGTTTACTGTCTCTCAGACTGTCTTTATCCATTATGGCTGTGGCAGAAACTGATCACTTGCATGAAAGCATTTCCTTTTTATTATAACTTTTAGAGTGTTTAGATTTCAAATCTGATAGAAGACTTAATTTGTTCTCCACCTTTTTTCTACTTTGAATGCCATTTCTAGATACCTGTCTGGACATTATTCTGAATGTCTTCTACAGCATTAAAACTTTCCATACTTTAGAGAAAGCAAGCAAAACAACTAGACAACAGTCACTGCACTGCATCTTTTTTCAGTCTTATATATATACTGTAGTGAGGTTTGTAATTAATAGTTCCTGCAGATATGAACCAAACTTTTGACCTTCAAATTCTTTTAAAAAAATGTCTTTAGACATAAGAATGCCTGTTGTGAGCCACCTTGTCGTGTAAAGCAGGCTGTTTTCACAAGGGCCTTCCATAACTGGTCGGGCAGTTGGACTAGATGATTGTTGTTGGTCCTTTCCAAACAAACTAGTCTATTTTAAATTGTTAATTCCTGCTATTGCCAGCACAACAGAGTTTCATCAGTAGACACTGCATGCTGTTTAACTCCTACATTATCTCATCTTGCTCACACTCACAGTTATGTTGTGTTTAAGGCCTTCAGCTACAGGTGTTAAATTTACTTCATTGGTATTCAAAAGATAGTTTTGTTATTAGTGAGATTTTACTGTCTAGGCATTAGCTACAGTGTAGACAAAGCACTAGAGTTTAATTTTTTAGATCATTTTGTCTGTACTCACTGTGGTCCCTTTAATTGGGCGTGGTTAGAAACACAAAACTTAAATGATGAATGAGAAGCCTTGCTGTTTGTTATTTGTAATGTCTGCTGAGCCAGTGAAAGTTCACAATTAAAATTACTCAAAAATAAATATTTCATTTGCATATTTAGTTTTCAAGACTGAATTTTCCATTAACATTTTTTATTTCAAGCTGGTTTTTTCCAATATAGTCACTTGAATTCTCGAGAAAAAAAAATTAAGCTGGTTGCTCACAATTTTTCCTAATGGAAATTAAAATCTTACTTTCTTTTCCCAAAATTTGAAAATACAAGTTTTGTAATAATGTTCCAAAATTTAAGAACAAAATCTTTTCCTTTGCACGTAGGTATATGAAAAATGATTTAAACCGTCTTCAGCTGCATTGCAGAAACAGAGAGTATGGCTGTGAAATGGTTTGTTCTCTGGAGTCTATAGACAGGCATGAAAGGGAGTGTGAGTACAGTCAGATACCCTGCTCGAATGCCGGTGAGTAACATCCAAAGAAGTTGAATCCTTTATGTTCAAAAAACATGCTTGTCATCTTCCTATCAACAGAACTGCAATAATGACCACTGTTTTCAAACAGAAATTCAAAGCTTTGACATGATCTTCTCTTTATAGCAGTGTTTTTGAACAAAATATATTACTGATTTATGGCAGCCATGATGGTTAGCAACTGTTTCTTACACAGGAGCTAACCAAAATGAATGAGTATGGTGGACTTCAAATGTATGAAATGCAGTAATGCATTTGCTTTGCTTTCTGTCAAGTTATGACTTTGTTTTCCAATTCTGACTGCATGTTCTGATGTTTGAATGAATGCAGTAGCCCCTGCAGAACACTCATGGGTCACAATTTATTTATAAAACATCTGGTTGCCTGCTGTGTGTGCAGCTGGTCACACTGTCTCATGGTTTTTACAAAAACGTGTCTTGGAAATGAAGATTGTTCTAACCTATATTCTGGTTAAAATTGTTGTGTTCATGGTCAGGTTTTTATTTAAAACAAGCCTACATCTCCTAAGGAAGAAACATGCCTTTCAAAGGAACATACTGTTAAAATTTCCCAGTTGATTGCATTCAAAGTGTTGTAGGTTCCTAGATAGAGTTAATTTCCAATTAATGATGCTAAGGGCATTGTTGAGTCTGCCATTATAATTAATTATGAGATGATTAAGGTGCTGGAATTGCTCTGCTGCAAGTTATAATTTCTTCAGCAGAAAGTGACTCCTGCAGATGCTTCAGATTCACCTGTTCTGGTTCCAACAGAAACAAGGTCTACAGAGTTACTACACCTGATGTTTGGTGTTCAGGGTGTTCGGTCTCTTGAAGTCTCTCCAAAGAATACATTGGAGTGTATTTTGAGTACCTTAATTACAAACCATTATATTTATTGGTAAAGCTCTTCTAGAGGGCTCTTTTGTCATTTTCTGATATGGTTTGTTGACAAGTTTCATTACTCCATTGTTTGTTTCCTTACTTTGATTTTCTCTTCAAATTAAATATGTGTGTATTACAGCAAACAGGCCCTCAAAGACTACAAAGCCTTAAGACTACAAACTTCAAATTGAACCTGTTAAATGTAACAATACTTTATATAATATATAAATATATATACAGTGTTCATTTTTGATTCTTTACATTTTGTTTTTAATCATTATAGAATTGCCAATACTGTATACTGTGGAAATGTTTCTATTTTGGATGAGTCACTAAATGTTCATAAATAAATGTTCTTTCTTATTTATGTGGTCTAGTATACTATAGACAAGACTAACGAATGGTCAGGACAGCAAGGTTATGTTCCATCTCACCCACATCTTTCTTGCTACTTATCTCTGGACTTTTTTCCCTAAAATTGATAACCTAGTATTTTTTTACGCATGTGCATTATTCGTCAATTTCAGTCTCTGCAGTCTATGATGGAAGCACATTCAAGCTGCCAATGTCTTACTTTGGTATCAGTATTGTCATTAATGAAATTGCTTTAATGCCTGACCAGCAGTAGAAGACTTTATAGAAAATGCCTCTTTCCAATCTCTGTCTTTAATTATTGGATAAATATCTTAATAAGACTATTTAACAGTGTTGTACTACTAGCAGTGTTCGTATTTAATGTTGTAAGAAATCACTTTTTTCAATATCTTTTCTTGAGTGTTTTTGTTTGGAATTCATCAAAATACTTCCAGTAGTTGTAACTGCCTCTTCCTTCTCCAGGCTGCACAGTGCAGATTGAGCGGCGTAACTTAGATGGTCACCTGGCAGTGTGTGAGTATCGCAGCCGTGAGTGCCCCAATGGCTGTGGTTACACCATTCTCAGCGTAGAAGACACACAGCATAATTGTGTAGCAGAGCTAAGAACCGAGCTGGAACTCCTTCGGTACAAATCTTCTGCTTCTTTAGTACTTTTGTTAGTTTGGGCTTAAGATCACTCCATAGAGCACTTCAAATACTAGTACTGGATCCTGGTTTATGTTAAATGGTCCATTAGTTACTTGATACTAATGGGCCAGAGTGTTATTATGCATCAGCATAGACTTTAAATTTTTTTTGTCTAAGTCGCTGTACATCATAAAATACCATTGCTTGCAGTTGAACAAAACTGTGAGCTTACTATATAAAATGACAAAAAGACCTAAGAAGGTTGAAGGTTGCAATTTAATTTTTCCATTGGCCTGTTATAGACCCAGAGTCACTTTAATAATTAGTTTATGTTTTTACACATCCAGAAGATAAAAATCTGTGATTATTTTGGCAGGTACAGGGAGATAAAATCACTGAAGATATAATTTTCATTCTTTATTAAATACCCGACAGATTAATAACAGTCAGTGAATATGACTCTTCTTACCAGCATACTCCTTTTCCTCCTATGTATGTTTCTGTAGCTTTCCCTTTCCATTATATTCCAGTTGGACTTTTTTTTTTTTTTCTTTTTCTCATGCTTCCTCCCATTTCTATCTTTCAGCTCTCTGTGTTGTGCTCTTGAATATTGCTGTGAAGTCAGGCTCAAATACGGTTTAAATGCATTGAGACATGAGGGATTCTGCTACCTATTTCTGAACTCAGAAGGTTAATGTAGTACCAGCTAGTTTTTGGCTGTGAAGCTGTTTGAATGATTAGGTTTGGTGAATGATTAGATACGGTTTAGTGAATACTGTCATTTAGTGTCCACCGTAAAAGTGACAAGAGTACATAGAACCACAGAATCATTTAGGCTGGAAAAGACCCGTCAGACCTTTGAGTCCAACCACTAATCCAGCACTGCCAAACCCATCACTAAGCCATGTCCCAAAGTGCCACATCTGCACACTTGTGCTGTCTCACTTCTTTACGTGTTTAGTAATAATATACGATTCAGACTTTTTATCTTGGTTGCCTGTTTAGCTATACTAAGCAAGTACATACTGGAGGCAAATGGCAGAAAATCACTTAGAAAGTCATAAGTATATGTTCTTGAGCTCATAAAATTACTTAAAGAATATGATACAGTTGTCACCCTATAGGCTGTTCATGGGCACTTTAATGCCCCTGGGCAAGATGCACTTCTTTATGCTAGTTTTTATTAAATTAGTAAATCATGCCTCTACAGGTGTGTCTTGTAGAGTTTCATGGGAATCAGATCAGGACATTTAGTTGCAACAAAGCTTTCTGGAGTTTGAAAATCATTCTTCTCTATAAAACTTAACAAGGAGAAATAAACTTTTTAGGTCAGAAATGATCTGCAAAGTGGAGGAGGCAAAACATGAGCTGGAGTCAAGGTTAGATTCACAGAGAAGGCATATGGTCCAAAAAGAGAGTATCCTGCAAAATGAAATTGAAGAACTAAAGGTAAATATGATCATTTTCCTCTTTTTTTTCCCCTCTCTCTTAACAGTATAGCCTTTTGCTTTTCCTGGTAGCAGTCTCTTATTTTGTAAATGTAGTCTCATACGAAGGAGTAGGACATTAAGTATTGGAGCAGAACGGCAAAGTTTTGCCAGGTCAGTCAGCTCTGTGGAGAAGCAGGCTAAGTGCTGTATTCCCATGGTTATGTGCTTCAAGTTCATTTGGAGTTCACTGGGGTTCCCCATTCAGAGACTGCAGTGTTCTGCTCATATGTAACATTGTCAGCAGATCAATCTGATTGTCAGTGTCTGTAAACTCGGGGCATACATTGCAAATCAGATGTAATTAAATATCCAGCTCCTTTTTTTGGTAGTGTCCAAAGTGACTTAATCCATAGCTGACACAGAGCCCTACTGATGACAGTGTTGTTTACAGTTGTGATCAGAAGGTTGGAAAGCTGCGCCATAAACTTCATCAAGTAACAAGCAAGGCCGCCTTTTCATTCATCCAGTTGTTGTTTTTAATTTTTAAAGCCCAAAGCAATGGATGTGCGTTATGGTTTACATTTTTGTTTCTACTGGATTTGATGTTAAATCCATAAAGAATGTATCTGAACATAACCAAAACTTTATTTTGGTTGGGGTCTTAAAATAGAAAATGTAAGCAGGAACTGGGTAAATCTGGTGTTTCTTATCATACTTTACAACTAACCTTTTGAAAAACTCTATTGGAATCTTTAAAACCAGACCATCCCAGAAGGTAAATGCTGGTTGTCTCAGATTTGTTCCACTATCAAAAAATTATTTCAACATTGCTTATTCTTTATAATCCATCATCCTACATGCTTGGCCAGTTCAACTTCATCTCACCTCATTAGAAAAGGGTTTGTTTCTTACAGTAAATTTGTATTTGCGTTGCAGAGTCAGATATCACGACTGATGTCAGATGTACGCTCTCTGATGGCTGTGGAGAGACAGCACCGTCAAGAACTGGAGCAGGCAGAGCTGGAAAAACGGGAGTTAATGGAGCTGCTCAAGGGGCTGCAGAAGGAGTGTCGATTAACTACTACAGAGGGAAGCAGGAAGTCAACCCATTTCCGCCCTCTGACACGAATAGAAAGTGTAAAAAGAAAGCCTAGAGAAGTTACAGTTATCTAAACAATAGTAAGCTCGAAAAATACTTTCTTTTAATACTGGCTTCTGACAAACTTTTCTACTTTCTTTGAATGATTGTTAAACTTTATATAATTTCTGATACATTTGTTTTCTTTTAAAGTCTAAATTAAAACTGTTTCCCTTGGGGGCATAAAAACAAGGGACAATTTTTTTCTGAGGGAACACTGGGAATTAAAACCAGTAATTGGCAATTACATTTTTAGCCAATGTTTTTATAAAAAAGGGGAAGGAGGCTTAATTTATTATCTCTTCAGTGCATCATTTATAGGAGTCTTTGAAGCCTGAGAGCTAGAGCCTTTTGAAGTCAAAAATACAGACTATAATAGACCAGGAAGGAAACAGTCTCTAAGTACCTATGTTTCAAGCATGAGAAAGCAAATGTGATTCATCAGTAATGACATTTGGGATATACTTAATTCTGGGAAAAGTGATTAGTAGAATTAGTAAGTAAGTAATAGAAATCAATAAGATTTTGTTTGTAATCTGTAGAAGATCTTGTTTCAACAGTGGAAAACAAGCACTTTAAACCGGAATTCTGCTATGTAACAGCTTCAGGTGAGATGGACTTTTGCTTTAGAGCTTTTCTAATTTCCCAGGCTCATACATACTTAAAACACTAATACCAAAGCCCAAGGTAACAGAATAACCTAGAACCTTCTAAGTAGATGTGTGAGTAACTTGGCATTTGTAGGAGGGGATCTGCATTTTAATTAAAAATTTGAAGCTTTTATATGTGAAAGTGTCCGCTATTTCTACAGGGTCCTTTAAGCATAAGACCAGTCCATTCAGTACTGGATGTCTTTAAAACATGTATAAATGCCTAGAGTATCCTTAAATTTCTTTTGGCAGATTTAATGCTACTTGAACATTAACTTCCACAACAGAAGAATATTTGCTCAATCACTTGGACTTCAGATATCTGTATTAGTGCTCAAGAAGCTGCAGAGTGTGCCAGAGCCCGGCACTGGCATGAGAGGGTAACAGAGTGTAGTGAGTTGACCTTGGCTGAACACGAGGGACCCACACAGCCCCTCTATCACTCCCCTTCCCAGCCAGAAAAGGGAGGAGAGACTAAGATGGAAAATGACTCATGGCTTGGGATAAGGCAGTTTACTAAAGCAAAAAAGCTCCTTTCCTTAGCTTTTATATCTGAGCTGTCATGGTATAGAATATCCCTTTGATTAATTTGGGTCAGCTGGCCTGGCTGTCTCCCCTCCCAGACTCTTGCGTTCAACTGGGGAAGGAGTGTTACAGTGCTCAGTTTTAGCCAAAATTCTGGTGTGTTATCAACACCCTTCTGGCTACCAATGCGAAGCACAGCACTGTGAGGCTGCTATGGCAAATTGAACTCCATCTCAGCCAGATCCAATTCAGGCACCACCCCTTATTCCATACCACTTGCGTCATACTCCCACATAATATATATATCTTCTGACTATATTCGGGGCTTTCATAGATAGGTACTATTTTTTCCACTTTATGGCCTTCTTCCATCCCTCTACATCTTGGGCTCCATTCCATCAGGATGGTTACTCAGGACAGTAGAAGCAACATAATGGATCGCTGGGCACCGACACCAGCCTGGCTCAGGTCATTGTCACGCTCTCCTTCCTCCTCACAGAATTCATTCTTTATTGTCCTGATACTTTACTTCCTGCAACATGCAACTTAGAACACAGATTATTTTTTCCTCAAAAGTTGAATCTCCTTGAGGCACACATCAGGTCTCCCCATCTTCCTGCATTACCCATCAGGTACCCTGGTCCCTGAGCAAAAACAGTCCCATGGATGGGTTTGCCTTTCCTGATAGGAGGAGAAACTCACACTGACTTCCCCAGCCACTCCCCATGTGTAGTACAGGGACCTTATCTTCTCCCACAGTATGCAGGGTTTTGTTAGGGCAGGACTAGGACAGAACCCCTAGTGTTGGCCAGTCAAATGGCTAAATTTGCCTCCCAGTGCTGCTATGTCCCATTACCTAATGCTTGTAATGTAGTCATCAAGAGTCCATAATACCTCTGAAACTTTCCAGAGGCTTATGGGTGATAAGGATTGTGATATATCCACTCAATGCCATGTTTCTTTGCCCAAGCTTATAAGGTTATTCTGAAAGTGAGTCCCATTTTCTGATTCAGTTCTCTCTGGGATCCCATGTCACCTCAGAATGTGCCTCTCAAGGCCTAAGATGGTGTTCCAAGTGGTGACCTGGTTTACAGGATATATTTCTAGCCAGCCAGTTGCTGTGTCCACCACAGTGAGTCTGTAGCTCTTGCCTTGGCAAGTTCACGGCAGTGGTCCAATGGACTCCATTTGCCAGGCCTCACCATATCAGAAACCCAGCCTCCACCCTCTGTTCCAGGGAGATTTTACTCTCATGGCTCACTTGATTGCTGCACACATTTCATGCTGGTGAATAACCTGTGTGATTGCCTCCACAGTCATGTCCACCCCTCGATCACAAGCCCATCTGTATGTCACATCTCTTCCTAGATGTCCTGATGTTCCATGGGCCTAAGGGGCTAAAATAGCTCGCCATTCTGCTCTTGGTCCAAGTCTACTTGAGCTGTTCCAATCTTGGCAGCCTTATCCACCTGCTCATTGCTCTGATATTCTTCAGTGGTGCGACTTTTGGGCATGTGAACATCGACATGACATACCTTCAGAGTCATGTTTTCTACTCGTGCAGCAATGTCCAGCCATAATGCAGCAGCCGAGATGGGTTTACCCCTGCATTGCCAGTTGCTCTTCTTCCATTGCTGTAGCCACCTGCACAGGACATTAACCACCATTCAGGAGTCAGTACAGAGATGCAGTACAGGCCACTTTTCTCATTCACCAGTCTTTAGTTGGATGGCTTTCACTTCTGCAAATTGGCTTGACTTGCCCTCTCCTTCATGAGCCTCAACATCTTAGTGTGTGGGATTTCACACAGCAGCTTTCCACCTCCAGTGGTTTCCTACAACACAGGAAGATCCATCAGTAAACAGAGCACGGCCTCTTTCATTTTCTGGTAACTCTTTATATGGTGGTGCTTCTTGGGTACCAGTGACCTTCTGAGGCAATGATAATAGTACACTGCAGTCATTCTGGAGCTTCCTCCTGTTCCAGTGCAGTCTGGATGAGTTCATGGCAGATGGTCAGGCTGTGTTTCAACTCCTGGGGCAGTCAATTCCAGGTATAGTGGACACCCCTCCAAGTGAAGACAAACTATGGCCTGCACTCTGTTGTCAGAGGGATTGAGAAAAACCCATTAGCATTAGCAGTTGTGTCACCACTTGGCTGCCTTTGACTTGAGCTCATACTGAAGGTTCAGCATGTCCAGCACAGGAGAGCTCAGAGGTGGTGTGACTTCATTCAGGCTATGATAATCTACTGCCAGCCTCCACTCTCCCCATTAGAGTTTGGCACTGGCCATATGGTTCTCCAGTCAATGAATTAACTCATATATGGGAATTATGGAATTTCGGTTGGTGCGATATTGTCAGTACACTATTCTGGTAGCAGTTGGCACTTGCTGGTCCTCAACTTGTAGCAATCCCATTGTGAAGGGTTCTTCTGAGAGGCCAAGCAGGGTTGATAATTGTTTGATCTTCTCTGTAGTCACAGTAGCTACACCAAAAGCCCATCAGTACCTCTTTGTATTTTTGATGTACCCCTTCCTGAGGTAGACCATGCCAGGATACAAGGGGCCTTTGGGCCAGTTACAATGGGATGCTTTTCCCCTTGTTAAACTTACTTCAGCCTCTAATACCAATGCAAAGCACAGCACTGTGAGAGCTGTTATGAGGAAATGAACTCCAGGTCAGCCAGAAATGCACATAGATTTACGAAAGGCAGGTCCTGCTTGACCAGCCTGATCTCCTTCTATGACCAAGTGACCCACTTAGTAGATGAGGGAAAGGCTGTGGATGTGGTCTGTCTGGACTTCAATAAAGTGTTTGACACCATCTCCCACACCATCCTCCTAGAAAACCTGGCTGCACGTGGCTTGTATGAGTGGACTCTTTGATGGGTTAAAATTTACTCTAAGTGAATTTGCAGATGACACCAAATTGGGTGGGTGTTGATCTGCTCAAGGCTAGAAAGGCTCTGGAGAGAGATCTGGACAGACTCCATCAATGGGGTAAGGATAACCGCATGAGGTACAATAAGGGGGTCCTGTGCTTGGGTCACAACTCCAGGCAGTGCTACAGGCTGCAGGAGAAGTGGCTTGAGAGCTGTTCAGCTGAAAGGAACTTGGGGGTGCTGGTTGACAGCTGACTCAATATGAGCCACTGTGTGCCCAGGTGGCCAAGAAGGTCGGTGGCATCCTGGCCTATATCAGGAATAGCATGGCCAGTAGAACCAGGGCAGTGATTGTCCCCCTGTCCTTGGCACTAGTGAGGCCACATTTCAAGTGCTGTGTCCAGTTCTGGGCCCCTCGCTACAGGAAGGACATTGAGGTGTTGGAACAAGTTCAGAGAAGGGCAACAAACCTTGTCAAAGGTCTAGAGAATGTGTCTTATGAGGAGCAGCTGAGGGAGCTAGGTCTGTTTAGTCTCCAGAAGAGGAGGCTCAGGAGGGACCTCATGGCTCTCTATAACTCTCTGAGTGGAGGTTGGAGCCAGGTGGGGGTCAGTCTGTTCTGCTGTGCCTGCAGTGAGAGGACAAGAGGAGACAGGGAGGTTCAGATTAGATATTGGAAAAAATCTTTTCACTGTTAGGGTGGTCAGGCGTTGGAACAGGCTGCCCGGGGAGGTGGTGCAGTCACTATCCATGGAGGTGTTTAAGAGGATCTGGCACTGGGTTACATGGTTTAGTGCTTACGGGGTTACAGTTGTAGTGCTGGGTTGATGGTTGGACTGGATGTTCTTAAAGGTCTCTTCCAACCTTGATGATTCTATAATTCGAAGTTTTCAGTAGAATTTTTTTAACAGACACACAAATACTGAATCAAGGAAACATTTATCTGTAAGGACTGCATGAGAAATCTAAATCAAAGACTTTTCCAATCTCCTTACACAGCCTATTCAGTTTGTTTTCAGTGATGTAACTAACATTCTGTCCATTGCAGGTTACTAATGGGCAAACTGGGGATGAATCTGGCCTCCTGTTTACTGCATGTGTTAAATCAGTTTTGAACATTCAGGAAAATGTGTGCCATTTCAACAACTTGAATAAGTTGATTTTATAATTTAGAAAGTCACATTACTGTGCATGCCCTGCTGTCACTCAGAGCAATAGTTTTATGGGTAATAGCATAACCAAAGAGAGAGGCAGCAGTCTTCTTTAGTACATAGTCTACAGTATGAAGACCTGTGGACAGAGCTGTCTGAATTTTGGGCATTAATAAATCCTTCTAACTTGCTGTTTCTTAAGTGCCACTGAAGCACATGTGCACATGTTCAGGTCTTCTGTATTTAAAAACTGACATAAATAGCTCTTCTGTAAAAGTGTTTTTTTCTGGGAAAAGAAACCCTAAAAACATTCCTATGAAGAGTTATGTCCAAATCTACATGTTTTAAGTCCCTATATTCTAGATTAAAGTATAGTCATTGAGACTGTTGAGGTCACTATAGCAGTCTCACCAGCTCACAACAGCACCTAAGAAGCCATATTTAACAATCTGAAACAGTAAACCAGTAGCTGTAATTTGAGAAGACTTTCATTGACACTAAACATTCAGTGGTCAATTCACTTACATTAGGGTGTGTATTTAAAGTTGTAGGTAGAAAGTAAAAATGCTGTTATTCTCTTGTGTTCTGAATAAGCAAGCTGTGAGTGTGCTCTGTGTGACACTATTGCAGCATTCAAACTAATTTTGAAGCTTTTCGGTAATACTAGATTTCATGCTATTAGATTCAGTGCTTTTCTGTGTACTTTATGTCACTATGATGTGACTTTACCTAATGTGAAAGAAGAAAATCACTTTGAAATCCTGTAGAATTCAGATGAGCTGCAACATCTTTCCTGAGTCAGAGGGCAGTAGCCCAATCTTTTCTGTTCTGACCACAGAAGAAAGCAAGTTATTAGCTCTGTGCTTTCCCAAAAATACATTTGTTTGCTTTAGGAATTTCACCCACCTATTTATGACTAAATTCTTTCTAGTATGGAAAGTAGGGTTTATTTGATGTTTACTTAGCATTTGGTCTGCTGTCTTTTCCCTAAGTAAGGGACATGAAACTGCATGAGAAAAATGCACCCTTTGGTGGTAAAGGAAGGACTTCCTGCTTTGCAATCCAGCTCAGGAGACTCTGAACTTCCAGTGTGGAAATGTGGCAACACCTCAGGCCTGCCTGCTGCTGGCATGACCTGTCAGCTTGGGTTGCCCTCAGCAGCAAAGAAGCACTCTCAGATAGTTTAAATGGGCTCATAATAACTAATAACATCAGGTCCCTACAGTGACTTTGAGCTTTATCCTGTTCCTCTGGTTTGATAATGGTTCTGCACTCCAGATTTTCCTCTGCTAATGAACTCCTCACAGGGTGGTATTTTGGTCATCATTTGACCTGTCATACAGTTGACTAGACTGAAAATAAATAGCCCATTATGTTAATGTTTCATCTACTTCTAGCTTTTCCAGTCTCATGTATTACACAGCTCTTAACAGCAGTTGGCAGAAGCAAGGGATTTTTCTTTCTTTCCAATAGTCTGTTAATCCTTTTCATAAAAACTAAGGCTCCAAATATTCTACCAGATTTGGTGTCAGTTAAAGACATTCTCTTGGAAATGCTACTTCCCTAGTCTTGATTATGTAGTAGGATTATATGAGAGACACTGCTAAAAGTGCATTAGAGGAGGGCTCAGCACAGAATTACCAGTATTAGTATTCTCATACTAAATCACACTTTGATTAGTTGTTGTATTTTTAGTTACTTTTCCTAGCACTTTGCAGCTGAAAGAGGGAGAGCACAGACTGTGGAGAACAAGTGTGGTCTGACTGTGTTCCCCCAGCCCAAAAGCAGTGCTGTGGCTGCACCAGCCTGTGCCACAGGCCAACTCACCATGTGAGCTGCCAGCGTGTGGCACTGCAGCTAACATGGCATTAGAATTAAAAGGAGATTAAACTTTATCTGCAATTAAGTGGGTGCACAATGTGATAGTTTGAAGCCTGGGACATTAACAAGCAAAACTCAGAGAGAGCAACCAGTTAAGTAAATTATTTGAGACTGCAAGGCATTACCGGAGTTGAACAATTCCTTATCCTACATTAAAATGGGTGGAAAAGAGTAACGCTAAGGACGTACTTAAAGAAATAAGTATTTTAAAGCAAGTGGTAGGCTAGTCTTTGAAAGAAAAATCAACATTTGCATATTTATTTTGAAGATCCAAGAGTCTAGTTACAAACACATAAACTAGTTAGCTTAAACTGACTCCTCTACTTCAGAGCTCAAATTCAGGAGAAAATATTGTTTCTTTCAGCATAAAAGTTGCATTTCCTGTTCTCCTGCACTCCTCCCACAGCAAAAAATGGTCGGTGCACTTAGCCAGTGTAGATCATTCCTGCTAGGACTGCATTATTTGGAGCAGGAACAGTGATTTTGGAGAGGGCTATAGTAGGTTTAGATGAATTTCAAGCAGAAGTCATGGAACTGAGAACTGTGCATGAGTCAGGTGTGGGAGTGCCAAGAAAGGATTTTGCTGGACTTTCTAATTAAGGTGGCAGGTTGTAGTTAGTTATGCTTTTAGTACTGGATTAACAGTCTCATATGAGATAAATCCATTTAGTAACACATATATACAACAGTTTCTTGTCAGCACAGAAGGGACAGGAATTACAGGGTCACCGGCTATAGTGAAGTATTTTGACTGTCCTAAAGGGGTTTTATCTCAAATGCTCTTTCTATTAAGTTTAATATATTAGTAGATCCCAGGTGGTAGACAGTTCCTGCAATTTACAGAAATGGATAGCCTTGAAAATT
This sequence comes from Grallaria varia, assembly GCA_013396735.1. Classification (NCBI taxonomy): domain Eukaryota; kingdom Metazoa; phylum Chordata; class Aves; order Passeriformes; family Formicariidae; genus Grallaria; species Grallaria varia. The sequence goes on from VWZG01003983.1 coordinate 262,212, forward strand.
AAATTTTCCATGTGCTGTCCTCTTGGATTTTTCTGGCATGGTGCTTTTCTACAGCCATTTTCCTTAGAAGTGCTGGATACTATTTACAAGAAGTGGTACTAGCCTTGTCTTTTCCCGTACTGCTGGTCAGATGGAGTATGTAGGTCAGGGAGATATTACCATATCAACAGATGCCTTTATAAAGACCTACAATTCTATGCAACTTTCTGTTAACTGAGTAAACATTGAACTGTCTTCCAGCTTTATAGGTTGCTGCCAATCTATTTTCTACCTGTATATGCACAAGAAGGATACACCAGCACTTAACGGATCTTAACCGCAAGTCTGTAAAAGAAACAGTAACACTTTGTATCACATTGAAGTACACTTTGTATAAAGTTGAACTAATAAAGGGTCTACACCATAATTAACTCAGCGTTTCACTTCTTTCTGTTACAGAAGTTCAAGTACCCTCTTCATCAAATTAAATGGCAACATTTAGGCACTAGAAGTCAGGAATAAACCACAATATCGAGTCAGTGCCCTGCAGCAGGTATGGCTGCATTTTCCCTTCTAAAGGGAGCAATAAACAAAGCGGTGTTCAGTCAAACACCATCCCCTTCCCCAGGATTTCCCTCCTGCTTCACACATGGGATTTTCTGAAGGGGATGAGCAGCTATTTGGAAGGCAAAGAGCAAAAGTTGAGAACTCCTGACTACAGGAGTATGGCATTCTAGTCCTGCTTTAACAAGAAGACAACTGGTAAGAAGGGAAAAATTAATTCACTGTGCATCAACTGCAAGGATCTCATCCCTAATGCAGGTTTCCCATAGCCACTACAAGAATCCAAGGGGGATATGAACGTGTAAGAAGAGCAAAACAACAGAGTTGTTGTATTTGCTTAAACACAGACACTGTGGACATGGGGCGCTCAAGCAGGAATTTGCTGCTGCAGTCCTCTGCCTTCACAGTCTAGATATGTTCCCTACCTGACGGCAGGACTTACTCAGCGGGGAAAAAAAAGGCTGAAAGCCCATACAGCACAACTGGAGACCAACACAGTAGCTTGCAGATAACCTGTTATCTCCTTACACCTCTCCACATGCACCTGGCCCTCAACAGAGACTGCAAAGCAGCTAAAGATTCTGGAAGCAAAAAACAATGCACATGACTTGTCTCACCTTTTTCCCATACACAAACTGCCTTTGTCTGTCTGTGTTGCATTGCCTCATCCACCCTCCTCACTGTTCTGCTCATCAGGTAAGCATAGGAGTCTCTAAATTAAAATGGCCTTAGCCACTTCCAGTGTTCTGGTGCTCCAGTCAGGAAACAAAATTTGAACATTTCTTTGTTAGGCAGAGTACCAAAAGCAAAATGTAAGACTTCGAAATGTTTTTTACTCATGGTAGCAATCCCATTTAAAAGAGCAAGCCAAGTAACACCTAAGTTTTAAAAAGCATTTCATGTTGAATTTGTCCATGAAAGGAACCACTTTGCATTGAAGGGTCACACAACTAAATGAATTTAAAAAAAAATAAAATACAAAAAACAGACCAAAAACCCCCCCAACAAAAACATGATACACATACACTTCTTTTTCAAGTTTTAACTGAATTTACATAGCTTCCATACATCAACTTAACCAACCCTTTATTTCCTCCTAGTTTGAAAATTATTTGTATGACATGCCATGTATTTTAAACGTTGAAGAACCAGTACTGAATATTTATATATTTATTCCATGCTAGACACTTTTCAGTTCAAATTCCCTGACAGAAACCAATGATTCATATCCCTGCTAATTTCCAAACTAGTAAAATTTCTAAAAAAATAAAATAACCTTAAGCACATGGTCTAAATGAGTAAGTCAGCTTTAAAAATGTGCAATGCTCCTTAAAAAAATAGCATTAATAACAGTAATGTCTGTGAGAGCTCCACCCTTTTTAGTCATTACAATTATTAATACAATTACATTTTCCTATTATTTTACCATTCAGAAAATTGTTTGGCTTCCAATCCACATCTGTTCACATTATTTTAAATAATGTTAAACCCTTTACGAACTGATACTGTTCCCTTTAGGTGCACCCAGTCAGCTCATGGAAATTTCCCACTTTGACAAGTTATGTCAACATCCCAGGCAGTGAGACACTGTCTCAGAGACTCCACACAGAGAAAAAGTACAAATAGGGGCCTTCTGTGGTTCAAATAAAAACCTACTTAATTTAGCCAGGCAGTATAGAGCTAAAAAATTTCAATTTAGTGTATTGCCATCCTTGAGAAAAAATAGAGTGTTAAAGTTTATGAGTCTAAGCAGATGAGCTGTACGTAGTAAATTGAAATTATGCAAAACAAAAATGTTACAACTGGGCCTTATTTAAGTAGACTAAGACCCATTTATTGCACTTCTGTAATGGCAAGAGACCAAAGCATAAGTGAAAATCAAGCTCAACTAAGTCTGACGGTGGAGCTCATTTGCAAAGACTGCACATGGCCTTTAGACAATGCTACCACACTTCGTCCCACCCAAAAATTCAGTAAATGGCCATGAAGAATCTGTTAATTCTCTGAAACCCATGGAGCCCAAAGGAATGCAAACATGTAAAACAAACATGTAAACCTTATTTCAGTCACTGAATTTAATATGAAAATAAATTTAGAATTGAATCTAGTGGTGCCATTTCTGTATGAATTTCTACTCCTCAAAGTTTTTCTTTTTGCACTGTATTTCAGTCTAATTGCAGAAACAAAAATCCAAACCATCTCTTCAAAGGGAATGTTTAGCATCACTGCCTCACTATGTGGTTGCTCAGTTTATACACAGTTAGGAGTCAGAGACACAGGTGTAACTCAGAGGATAGGCAAGTAACAACCTAACTCCAGGCCCTTTAAGGGTATGGGTATCTTGCTTTTTAACTGCAAAGCATATGCTGCTTTCCAGCAAAATAACTCTTGTGCTCCTAATGCATGAGCTGGAGTTGTAAAGTAAGTGCTGGAATGTTGTCTTATTCCCTCTGAATTCAGTGACAGATTTTATTCTTATTTTACCTGGTGTGGGACCTTAAGTTTCTAATCACATTACCCAAGATGTACACCAAAACCTACATAAATTACATTTACAATTGTATTCTTTCACAGATTAATTCATTTCAATATTCTATCATCTGCTACTTCATCTGGTGTCAGATGGACCTCATTCATTAATACCTCAGACTGGCTAAACAAAAAAAACAACAAAGGCCAAAAAGGGCTAATGGCTCTAAACCTGAGAGAAAAAAACTAAAATTGCCTTACATTGTATTTTTTAATTTTCTTACAGTAATAAGTCACACACAAAACACCTGTACCTTTCTTTTGGCACAATGAATATTTCAGAAGTCCTTCAAGTCTCAACTCAAAGCGCTGCTTTACTAAGTTTTGTCTACTGAAATCCACAAAAAAATTGAAACATTCTTCCAAAAGCAACAAAAAATTTACAATTGTACACAAAAAGTCTTGAATTTTATTGAAATTTCAAGTCTTGTATTAAACAAAAGCTTTTTCTTCAGACAAAAATATTTCTCTTGGTGTCCTCCAGATACCAGAAACTGAATTGGTCCTTTAGTGATGCTGCTTTCTTTGTCATCTTCACAGAAGTCCACAAGGTTGGGCTGTTCCACCGTTAGGTCTCATTTTATCGTGTGAAGGAACGTACATGACGACCTCTTCCACTGCCTCCACTAACAAACTTTCCTCTTGAGCCACCACTGCTACTACTATTAGCACTTGTCCAAGACGGTCCAATTCCTCCGCGGCCTCTGGAAGCACGATCGCGAGGACTCGGTCGGTAGCCTTAAAGCAAAGAAAAGTATACTCAGTTGGAAAAAAAAAAAAAAANCAAAAAAAAAAAAAAAAAAAAAAAAAAAAGCCCTAGGCGGAGTAGCTGCTGCCAAAGCATAAGAAACAAAAACAAGATGAGATACAAACAGCGTCTGTTTCCTCCTTTTAACTTTCACTTTTCTCTTAGGCAAACATTTCTGCTTGGGTTGCGCTATAATTACCATGTAGGTACGAAGACAACCAAATGGCAAAAATCTGAATGCACAATTAAGGTTCTGTGATCAAGTGTTCAATTCAGCAAGTTTTATGGGTTACAGGGCAGTTCGTACAAAAGCATGTATTTGACAGTCTCAGTGACAACTGTTCATATATGCTTAAAACATTTGCTGAATTTCAAGGTGTCTGCAGCATCCTTGCATGGTTTCATTTGTAATGCAAAAATGAAATTCAAGGAATTCTCTATAGTTCGATGCCCATATGAATACCATGTACCTGCTGAACTTAATGGTCTCAGTGGTGGCAGTGGACCCCTGTTAAAATTGCTTTGACCACCTCTACTGTCATTGTAGGTTCCCCTGGGCGTACTCTGCGCACTCCAACTTGAGCCTCGAGTGCCTTCACGACGACTGTAATTTCCTAGACAGGGAGAGAAAAACCCACACACTGTTAAGCAAACATCACTGGTTGGTTTTTTCCCATTTCAATCTTCACAATATTCAGGGTGGTAACATAATATTTACATAATTCAAATAGAATACTGAGGGTATGTTAATATAGAGTATCTAACTCAAAGTCTGCAAGTTACTGTATTCTACACAGAATCAGGGGAAAATATGAGACAACAACTTAAGTTTAAAAGAATTCACATTATCCAGACTCCTATACTTCCTGGTTTTGTGGTAAAGTAAAGCCTACTATTTATACCTTTTTCTGTTTCTACTTTGCAAGGACTTGCCCTAATTATGTGGCGGAAGGAAAAGGAATGCAATCTTTTCTATGTATGAAAGAAACTTAAATACTGTAGCTAGTATCCGCAGGTTCACTGAAAATTACATCTTATTCTTGTCAGGATCATTTATCCTTTTATTCTAAAGCCTCATTTAAACCCAGAGATGTACTGTGGTGCTTGATTTCAGGAACTACCACATCACAAATGAGAGAGAAGCACTCCCAATAATTGCTCAAAACAGCTGACTCCTTTTGTAAAAAAAGAGGGAGAGAGAGGCAACATAGGAATTCACAGCTTTGTTTCAATTCCACAACATTGAAGGTTCCTGCAGCTGAGAGAACCTTTTCTGTTGCCAAACAACTTATTTCAACAACACTGCTTCAGGAACATCTCACACCGGGGATGATTCACTGCTAGGAAATTGGGTTAGTATTACTGAAGCATTTTTGCATGCTTTTACTCCAGTTCTAATACAGGAACCAACATACCTTTTGAAGCAGGTGGTGTAAAGAACCTGTTCTGACTGTGAAAAGCTCCTCGTCCTCCTCGATTCCCTGAGAACCCCCCACGTGAAGAAATCTTCTGGGACACCTTTGGTGGCCTTTTGGCTGGTGGTATCCCATCTGGAGCAACCACTTCTTTGCTCTCAGCAGCAACAAAATCATCCACATGCATGGAGGGTGGCCTGCTTGTATTTTGTTTCCTCTGACGGAAGATATCATGTGGTCGAATTCCTTGTCCAAATCCTCCCCTGCCTCTTCCTCTTGGTGGTGGCACAACATGAGCTCTCTTTGCAGGCTCTATGTACTCAGATTTCCCACTGTCATGACAAACCATGATTTATTTAGTTAATGTAAAACTGTATGCATACTGAAGGTCAGGCATTCTCCGTATTGGAGATGCAATTGGAAAGGTATATCACATTATGAGAACATAAAAATGAATGCTGAATACAGTGTTAAACTCATTAAACTCATCTCACCTTGACGTTATGAAGGTCTCATGTTTGTGCTTGCCCAGCTTGAACCCTTTTGTAGTTTTAGTGCGTCCAGGAGATGATGGTTCTGACAGAAATGATCTCTCCAATTCAGCTTGCAAGTCAAAGTCACTGCAGCCCTTCTCTGACAGTTCAATTAAGTCAACTTTTACCTGCAATAATGAAGTTTAGTTTTATCACAACAGTCATTAGTAGCACCTCTGAAGAAGAAAACATGCTGCACAAGGATGGATGAGATTCAGCTAGGGTCCTTCTGAAACAAAAAAGCTCCATCCTCCACCTTTTAATGCTGTGGTGTGGCTCAAAACTAAGAGCAGCAGTAACAAAAAAAACGTAGCAGAGCTGCAGCAAAATTCTCCTGACAGTTCTGAATCTCAACAAACTGAAGGGCATAGCTCTGAAGGAGAAACACTTGTCTTGTCACTAAATGACCTACAGTGAGGCAATTCTGTTGTTTAAGCTACAGCCCTATTATTTATTAATGCCATTTTTATATAGGACTCAACAGTTTTGGTTTTGCTCAAGCAATTACAAACACAAGTATCTTCACATGTAAATTAAAGTAAAGCTAAAAAAAAAAAAAAGTAAAGGCAATGAAGTCAACAGAAATGGATCATTTCTCACTTAATTTCTTAAGACACTGCCAGTTGCTTAGTTCTGAAAAAAAAAAAGGGGTGGGATACTATTGTATATTTTTCACAATTAGCTTTACAGTTTAGATTATAAAAATAAAGTTTCAAGTACTGTGAAAAGTTTCTGGGCAAGTAGTTTCATTTACTACTGCCACATTTTTCACTTCTGTTATATCAGAGCAAATATTCAAATAAAAAATATTAAAAGTACAGCTATCAGGCTCTGTGGATTTTACCGGAATGACAGAATACAAGCAAGAAGAAAATAAACCACATTCTTTTCTCCATTCAACACAAATTGCAGAAAAGCCCCATCAGGAATGCAAAAGCAGGTCGGACTGACACAACTGTTTCTCTAAAGGAGACAATTTCTGCATTAGAGCACTGCAAAAGCTCCCAGTTTTGTGGCTGCTTCCAAATGAACCTGAAGGCATTGAACAGCCCCTTTAACAAATGCCAATCCCTCTATCTGGGCCAATTTAGAAGGATGAGCACAGGAAAACAAACCATGACTTTCTGATGCTACTGGCTCTGATTAACTCTTGTTTTTAAATTCACTTCAGTTATGGTAATGAAACCTTTTACCATATCCAGATCAGTGTCTATTTCTTCAGCCTGAAAGGGTGAGAACCACATAGACTTCAGTTGGTCATCCATCACGTCTGCCAACACATACGTAGTCCTGCAACAAAACAATGCCAAATGCCTGTTTGAATGTGTACAATCAGCTCCAAGTGGCACAACAGGACCTAGGGTGAATGTACTGCCTTACCCTTGATACCTGCAGGACATTAAATACACTGGGACTAGCAGGTAGTAGCGACAACAGTGCTGTTTAGATCCCATTTTTAACATACTCATGCATAAATTACTGCATTTTCTTTAGGTAGAATGTTCACACACGTAATGATTTTACCTGTTGTTAAACAAATTCTGAAGAGAATCTGGTGCAGAAAGAATAGGCTCTACATCTTGGTCATTCAGTGGACAAGAATCACCTGCAGATTCCAGTATCTGCCTCACTCCAACAATGTTGTCCAGTAAGGATTCGAGGCCATCATCCTCCTTAGAACGATCCTGTGTCAACACAGGACAAGTTAGAACTTTTCCACCCCTCAGAGAAGGAAATATGCTTTGGTTAATTATAAAAATATTATCCAATAATAATATTATACACAACAGTCTCTCCAGCCACAAATAATGAAACTGAGACACTCAAGTACACAAACAGCAGCAGAGAGCTCCTCAGTGTGGTATAAAACAAGCCATGTCACCACATGCACGCTCTGGTTTTCATTCCCAGTTGATGCAATATCCCCCCTAACAGTCCCAAGGAAGGCATCATGCCAGGTTTTATTTAAGAAGCTCTCTGACAGAGCATTCCCAAGTTCTAAGTGTCTGCTATTTCTCCTTCAGAACAGTCATGGCCTTTAATGTCTTAGCACAGATACAGGCAGCCAGGGAAAGGACCAGAAGGAATATAGCATGGAAAAAGCATTTGTGGCCAACAGGCTGTGGAGCAGCTGTTTCATGGACTCTCTTGCATTAGTCATCTACTGCATGGCTGCCATCAATTACATAGGATTAGATTTGAACATTAGAGATAAGTTTGCCATTAGAATCACAGAAGAGTTGGATGCACTGAATTCTGTACATCCTCTAGTCCAATCCTCTGCGCACACTCTTGAACCAGGACTACTACCAAAGCCAGATTTGGTCAACCATAACTTTATCCAGCCATGTCTAAAAAAAGCAATGGAGAGCCTACAGCCACACTGAGCAACCTGTTCCAGTGCTTTACTTCTCTCTCAGTCATTTATTTTTCCCTTATGTCAACTAGACCCTCTGAAACCACAATTTGGGGTCACTGCCTCTTGTTTTACCATCTGGAATTACCCACAGGAGTTTGATTCCACCACTTTTGTTACTATCCCCCCAGACAGACTCTAAGATAGCTCCTTAGCCCTCTTCACGAGGCTAAACAGGTCTCTGACCACCTTGAGAGAACCCTCTTCAGTTTCCCTAGATCTCTCTAGAATCGGTGAGAGAATAAAGTTAGCCAGAGGTGAACACGAGAGTTCACCAGCATACTCTACAGGGAAACAAGACCCCTTGATGTGCTGACCATGGTCCTTCCAGGATAGCTCAGAACACAGCCTGCCTGGTCTGTAGTGACCATGCACACTTGGCCCACATTCAACTTAACCACCATAACCACTCGGCCCTTTTCAGCCCAGCCCACATGGGATTATCCCGTTCTCACTGCAGACTTTTGCATTTTTCCTAATGAAGCACATAAGCTTCCTGCTAAATCAAACCTACAAAGTTTATTGACATCAATCATCTGGATTGAGGCTTTGCTGTTTGGCATATTAGTCACTCCCCCAGCCTACTGTCATCTACAGCTCCACTGAAGATATATCCATTGTTCAGGTCTCGGCTGAAAGCATCCAACAATATGATGTCCTCATTATTAACTCCACTTGTTACCAGTCAGAGTCACATCAAGCTACACTAAGCAGTGGCTCCTGTTGCTTATTACATTAACAATCTGCTTCATCACTACCCAACGCTCTGTCATATTCATTTGCTGCCTTCCATGACACAGCTCCCTGCTTGTGCTCTTAGGATGTGCAGATACTCTCAGCACAAGGGGATCCCAACCCTACCTGAAGTGTCTTACCATTACCACAAGACAAACAATAAAGTCAGAATCCATCCCGTATCAGAACACGTGATTTTGGATACCAGTATTACAATAACAGGAACACTGAATACCAGTTCTGCAAGGTATGCCAGAATTGTGCATCCTCCTCACTAAAGAGAGATAGTTTATCCTGTTCTCGTAACATGTTCAGATACAAGACCTCAACATCAACTTCGTTATTTAAATTGTTTTACCATAACATGTTTCTCCAGATCAAGCAGCAGGTTTTCTGGGGTTTCTTCTTTGTTCTGCAGTAGATGCTTTAACTCTGCAATACTTAGACCCAGCGTTCTGCCTGGATGGGATCCATCTGTTTCCATAAGGCTTCCATCATCTCCACAACATCCCTGAAATATTTGACAATTGGGAAATGAGTACACATAAATGTTCATTATAATTCTGGACTGCAAATCCCATAGAATTTAAACCTGCATTAGAGCAAATTTAGCAAAACATTAGTTATCTCTTGATTTAAAAACAAATTAGGTAAATTATTTTAACAAAAGACACCTCAACAGGCAAGTTTAGATGCTGCACCAAGATGAACGCAATGCCTGCCTATATAAGCTGATGTTTGTATCACAAAATTAGCAAGTATTTTATAGTCCTTTCTATACTACACATCAATACAGCAACTCTCAAACGGGATTCCATGAATCTAAAACCTGGACACCACAGCATGCTATTCACTTAGGAAACCAATATGGAGGAATATGCCTTTCTTCCCACTGAAAAAACCGCTTACTTACTAAACATGTATTCTGCCCAGCTTTCACAGATTGCATTAAAAGCTAAAGATGACACTAACACTACTGATGGAAAAGGCTTACACAGCAGTCTGCATAGTCAACTGCTTTCTGAAATAATTGCTCCTGAACGTGTCTTACACTGCACATTTCAGCTGAGTTTAAGTACTCAATGCATACTCACCAGTGTATCAGAGTTTAGAATCTGTCGTGTGAAATCCAAAAAAGAAGAGGCCAGTTCACCTGTGTCTTTGCTAAAACTAGTTATTACTCGCTTTAATACAGTGTACAGAGCACTGCTGTGTTTTCTTAGAGAGCTGTTTTAAAAACAAAGAAAGAGAATACTTTATTAGTGACCATTCCACTGCAATTTTTTATAAGAAAACAACATGTATGCAAAGTAAAACCAATAAATTTTACAATTATCAAGTTGATCTTTGATTACAAAGCTGGAGCTTCATTATTTTCTCTCTAACAGACTGTTGTTTGCACCAGTGCTGTCTGCAGATATTTCAGACTGCACATATATATACTACCTCCAAAACCTGCAATAAATTACATTTTCATCTTTGGCAGAAAAGGGATAGAAGTACAGAAATATCTGCTTGCAAAAGGGCCTTATGTATAAAGCAGATCATGCCTGCTGTTACAATTTCACTGCATCCCATGATGCCTAACTGCAGAAAACAAACTGTAAAGGCAACATCAACACAGAAATGGCAAGGCTGTGCACTGAAGCTGATGGCTGGACATATGAAATCATAGAAACAACAGCATCTGTAACCAGCTTCCTTTTCAATTATGCTTGTACAGCTTCTTGCAGTCTAATAGCACTATTTAAAAGTGTTTTGGACAGTCTTTTTTTGACAAGGCTTCTTTTTCTCTTTGTGAACCTCACAACTTTCTTGCCTCTGCATCTCACCTTCAGCAGACAGAAACAGGTCCAAACACAGGACAAGGAATTAGGTGTTGAAACAACACAATACCATCCAAAGCATGTATATATTTTATTAGTGGAGTCAACAAAAATAGTTTGGAAAAAAAAAATCCTCATTTCAAAAGCCTTAATTGCCTGGAGGTCAGAAAACTCAAGGCAAGGGCAAACTGAATCTCCTCAAAATAAAGCAAATAACAGACAGCTCTCCAAAGCTCCAAATAAGAGCTCTGACTACTAATTGTCTCCAAAGGAAAAGACACAAGCACGGTCCCTTCACTCTACTCCTCCACCCTTGGAATACAGAAAACAAACCGTTTTCCAGTGCTTTGTTTTTTTCTTGAAAGGAAGTGCTCCTGTGTGCACACTGCAGAAATGATTAAGAGGTAAAATCTCAAGTGAAGACGACCAAAATACTGACTAAAATGCTGAAGCCCCAAAGAGAAACAGAAGTTTAGCTGCCTTATCCTCAACATTTTCTAAGTAGGTAGGAAGTGATTTCACACTGCAGAATTTTTTAAACAACTTTAAGCTGCCAATGATACCATAAAATACCATACCTCTTTAAATGATAGAAGCCATAGTCATGCTCTGTAAGGAACATCATTGTTCGGATACATGTCAGCAGACAATTGTAACTGCTCTCAGAATTAGTTAATGTTTCCATCAGAGAGTCAGAAATTAAGGACATCAGATCTTTGCTTGGTAAGGAGTTGGAAAGCTGCTCTAATTCAGACACAGAGCCTTCTGGTGAACTTGGTAAAATGAGTGCAATGTCCTAAAAGAATGATTATAAAACACATAATAAAAATGTAGTCTGTATACCAGCAGTAAGTATTAAACCACAACACTAAGTCAGAAGCACTAATTTTTTTCTCTACCTCTTTATCATCTTATTGCTGTATCTGTTATTATTGACCAGTAAAATACTAGAGTATCCTTTTTACTTGGTTTTGTTAAATGTTAGAAACCACTATTTATCTTAAAAAACATAAAAGCTTCAAAGTTTGAAATAAGATGCCACAGCCACAACCAAACACCAAAAAGTCACTAGGTAACAGTTTCCTGCCTAGGTAGTCAGTGTCACTTAATCCCAAAACACTGATCAAAATATGATGAGTGGTTGAGGTCCCATGGTTGGTTCAGCCTGGAGAAGAGAAGACTGAAAGGTCACCTTGCAGCAGACTACAAGTAACTAACAGGACAGGGCAGGGGTGAGTGCTCTCCTCCTTCTGGTGACCAGCAACAGGACACAGGGAAATGAAATGAAGCTGCATTAGAGAAAGTTCAGGTTGGACATTAGGAAAAGGTTCTTCACTGGGACATTGGGTGGTCACTGGAACAGGCTCCTCAGGGAAGTCATCATGGCACCAAGACCATCAGAGTTCAGAGAGCATGTGGATTACACTCTTAGTCATATGGTTTAGTTTTAGATAGTCCTGCAAGGAGCTGGACTTGATGATCCTTAGGGGTCCATTCCAACTTGAGACATTCCATGACTCTGTGGTTCTATGAAAATTAAGAAGCTGCAGACACCACCCAAGAAGTTTAAGATCTACTGTTACCTCCACATTTTACATAAAATAAAACAAGATTGATTTTCAATAAATTTGCAAGGGCAGAGAGATCTTGTTTATATACAAATGACTGATGATCTCTACTGACCAACAACGCCCAAATGTCTTTCATGTAAGTGGGGAAGCACTAAATCAAATAAATGCACACACTAGTAAGACAAACAATTACACGCAAATCTATGCACACACCAATGAGAAACTACTGGGGCTAATCTATGAATCAATTTTCAGGTAACATTTCTTACCTTGCTTTAGTAACTTGCACCTTTTGTAATGGAGGAGTTATCGTAGCTTATATATCTTTACAATTGTAATACATTTTCAAGAGGTTTCAGTTAGACAACTAAGAGATACATATTTATTTAGGTAAGAGGTGAACAGTGACAACTCTAGTTTTGTCAGTGGCCCCCAAGGAGAAATGACATCCCTCTCTCAGCTGAGGGGACAGGCAATCTTTGCACCATTCAGTTTCTGGTCTCTAATGATCAACCAGAACAGTGCACATAATGCAGAAGACACCTCATAAACTGAAAGTATCTACATTCAAGAGCAACAAGATTACAAGTCTGCCAAAGCAGCCAACCATGCACATTTTTTCTTTTTGCGTTTTAACAGCTCTTTTCTTTTGGAAAAAAAGCAGGCACCTGGGAAATAACCTCATTTGTCTCCTTCAATTATAAACATTATACATTAAAAATAGAAAATACCTGATCACAGAGGGACTGCAAAAGGGAAGTTACATATTCAGCGCACTGTTGATGAGTGACATTGTCCCCAGCCGATCGCATCAAAGCCAAGAGCTCCTGGAAAACCTCTACATATTTTTCATCTCCTTTAGCAGTTCCATTGATAAGATGCAAAATAGCTGATTTACAAGCTTTATGTGAAGCCAGGGCATCCAACAAAGCAAGCAGTCGAGTTGTCTGTCCAGTGTACTGCTTATCTTCTGTGCTGCTGAAAGGATATCAAAGCACTTTGAAATAAGTGTTTTAAAGTGCCCTCGGTTTCTGTAGCTGAATTTTTTTTTTGGTAGTGGGGGGGCGGGGGG